>CM022950.1:34358117-34560471 GCA_012931725.1 Litsea cubeba
GGAACCGAGTCCATCCATAAGGGATATGGTGGCTTGATCCCCATGCTCCTTGAGTATATCCTCTTCTTTGCTTTGGCGAGGATACTGTCTACGTCCTTTTTGGTAAGGGCGCGTGACTCATTTTCTTCTCCATTTACCTCGTCGTCTTGATGATTCGGAGGAGGTTCATTGTTCGCCTGATTTTGGAAGGCGAGGAGAAGGTTTTCCATCAGAGTTTCAATCCTCTGCTGGCCCTGTTCCAACTGCTGGATGCGGGTGATCGCATCTTCTGGAGGTGGATTGCGGGGTGGTGGCTCAGAATTTGTAGCCAAGACATTCATCCTTCGTGATTCGAACGAAGAAACTGTCCTGGTGACTGAGCTGGGGCTCATTCTTTTCGAAGAGGAGCTTGAGGAAGGATCACTCTGCTGTCCTTTGCTTGAAGGAGCAGGGGATTCTTCTGAATGTCTTCTTGTCCTGGAGACGCTGCGGGTCATCGGACGTCGGACATGGATTTTTGTTGCTGATTTTTGGCGCCTTCTGGTTTTTCCAACCATATGGACGGTAGCAACTTGGTTGGGTCTTTCTTTTTCGACCCATTTGGGAGAGACTTGAAGTGTGGGAGGTTGGGTCCTTTGCTTCTGTAGTCTCTTTTGCCGGTATAACGCGCGGCGGCGTATACGGCGAGCAATTTGAGCTTCGGTCAGCTCTGACTGGGCTTTGACGATGAAGGATGTGCTCCCTCGGGCAGCAGCATCCGAGCCTGTCTTCTCTGTAGCTGGGCAAGGACAGGATGCGAATCCTATCCTTCGCCTGTTGCAGCGAAGCTTTGAATTTTTGAAGTTCGGCCCCTGTAGATATGAAGGGTCGAACTGCAGATTTGTAGGCCTTAGCAGGTGCTTGTGGAGGCCTTGTGATGCATGACTTGATTTTGGGCTTGTAGGAACAAGCCGGCTCATGCTGGGATGACTTGGAAGTCAGGTTGGAGATGGGTCTCTCCTCTTTCATGTAAGCAAGAGGATAGAACTGGTTCTCCTTGAGTGGGGCCAGGAATGCTGGCTTAGTGGATGCCTGGGACCTTCTCTGTTTTGGTGAAGGTCTTGGGGACCAAGTCTTGGGGTAGACCTGGTTGTTTGTAGGTTGAGGCTTCGTGGGGCTGCCACGGGCTTCAGGCCTTCTGGTGCTCGCCTTTGGTGTCACGGTAGTGACACGTTGAGAGGCGAGTTTCTGCTTCTTGGAGGGAGCAGTTTGTTCCTCGGGAAGTGGGAATGGTCCCAGCGTCCCGAAGACGATAGTCCAGGGAGTCGAGGTCGACCCGGAGTTCACAGAGTTGCCGAGGGAGTTGACATTTCGGCAGCTGATGGGGCGCTTGTAGGTGCGCGTGGTTTGCTTCTGTTGAAGCATGAGTTGGTGCTTGCTTTCGTCGAAAGTAATGGTTAGTGAAGCTGCCATTGTTAGTTTTTTTCGAAAATTTCTGAAACAAGACCACATCCATTAGTAATCACAAGAATATAATGATCATAAATGGGAAGTTCTATGGTTTCGTCTTTTCAAATTGCTCGAGATAGATGACCCAAACAATATGAGGAAGGCAAAATGCCATAGAGGGTACAATTGTTCTGATCGCAGGTATGGTAAGCCCGGAATGGGCATCCCAGTGACTGCTAGAAGCAATTGTGAACTTAAATTCGACTTATCGAGAAGCAGAGCTTGCTCGAGGTAAGAAGAATATAAAGTTGGAGTTACAAATGTGCCGGTCGCAATACAGTAGACCCTGAAAGGGCGTACTAGTACCGCTAGACACAAATGTTTTGAGACCGCATCTATGAGATGAGATTCTCTGTTTTGAAAGGTCAAGATTGGATTCATCAAAGAGAGCAGATGGTATTCCAATCTGAACACGGGCTCAGCGATTTCCGCGAGCGCCAGTGCTCAGAAAGAAATGAACCATGATTTCTCGGATCTGAATCTAAAAATGACGAGTTTTTTTTTTTTTGAAAGGCCAATATCGGGTTCATCAAAGAGAGCAAAAGGCACTCCAATCTGAACACGGGCTCAGCGATTTCCGCGAGCGCCAGTGCTCAGAAAGAAGAAGACCAAGATTTCTCCAATCTAAACCCAAAATGACGGAAGTTTTTTTTTTTTGAAGTTTTTTTTTTTTTTTGAAGATATTTTTTTTTTTAAAAAATCTTTTTTTTTTATTTTTATTTTTTTTTATTTTTTTTTATTATTTTTTTTTTAAGATTTTTTTTTTTGAAATTTTTTTTTTTATTTTTTATTTTAAAATTTTTATATATATTTTTTTTTATTTAAAAGACGAGAGAGTACACATAGGCCTCCTAACCCGGTCTTATGAAATCTTGATTGATAGAATTGCCCCCAGGTAAGGGTAGGATTACTTAATGAACCCGTTTGGAGGACCCTTGCCTAGAACAGTCAAGCTGTCTCCACACTCTGGACAAGGCTTTTTTTTGAATCAACCATGATCAAAGAACACAGTTGGTTTAACCTTAGTGGTCTATGTCTTTTTTTATATATATATATATATATTTTTTTTTATTTTTAATGAACTCATCGAAGAGAAACCATGGCCCAAAACCTTAGTCGAACAGGCTCAACATTTCTGCAAGCGCGATGAACGATAGGAACGGATCAAGGTTTCTCAATTTTGAATCCAAATTGAGAAATCTAAATTTTTTTATTTTTTTTTTTTGAAAAGAGAAAGAGTGGAAATAAATTCAAAGAATTAGAAATTTCCAAACAAAAAATCTCATCTCATTTTTTTTTTTTTGCGGAATTCAACATAGGCCACCAATTATAAAGTAGCCAAGGAATCGAGAAAAGAAATATAAGCATAGAGCAAAATATATGATATGCAAATATTTCATTTCTAGCATCGTGTTCTCAAATAAACGAGTCCCACCGGGTGATGCCAGCTTGATGGACCGTGCTCCTGCTTGGTTCTACCGAGGTCGGCGGACGTGGGAGTCCGTCGGGTCCGACCCTTTCGCGTCCCGTTTTGCGTCCGTTTTTGCTTTTTTCTGATTCTTTTTTCTTCTGTACTTTTCCTTGACATTTTGACCATTTATTGGCCTGATTTCTTTGTATGAAACCTGATGAGAATCCTTGCATTTTATTTTGCAAAGTTTCCAATTTCCTGAGAAAGCCGAAGACTTTGTCGCGCAGAGTTGCCGATTTCCCGTCAGAAGCTGAAACTGGGTCAAACGATGTCGGAATGACCTGAAATCTGGTGTGAAGTCTCCTGAGCAATAAATAAGACCAACCATAGGCTTTTGTTTGAGTTTCGAAGCCGTTTGGGGTCCTATCACCTGCAGACTTGCTTTTTGTCGCGATGAAGATGTCGCGGTTTGATGTGTGGTCAACCGATGTCCGATTGACTTGAAATTTGACAGGGAACCTATTGGAGTCATTTTAAGATGATCCATAGGTTCTGTCTTGGAAACCATGGTCCCGGAGAGCTTTTGTCGCCGAGAGGCCTGATTTGGCTGTCGGAGAAACGAAGTTAGGCCAAATGATTTTGAAATGACCCGAAACTTCTTGTGTACTCCTCTTTTGGCTGTCTGGAAGAATCTTGCAGTTTTTGTTTGATTCTGACAAGATTTTATTTTTGGAAGCAGCATTGGCTATTTATGGCAGGTTGCGACTTCATGTAGCTCTTCGGATCTTGATGAGGCAAAGTGACATTTTTGGTGTCAACAGTATTGCCACATGGCGGGTTGGGAACTGTGCCCCAGTTACTGAATTTAAAATGATGGTGGGAACTGTGCCCTAGTGGTCTGAATCAGAAGTCAATCTTTCGATTAGCTAAGTCACTATCAAAATTACATTTGTTCTTGCAATAGAATTGATTTCAAATGGTCACATATAACGTCTTTTAACTTTCATCCATAGTTAAATGTTTAAAGCATAGTTGAAACTAACTAGTAATAATGGGGATCTTAGTGGAAATCATAAACATAGTTCAAGCAATAGTGTGAGTGCATGTGAGAATGAGATGCTTTTTTTTTAAAAGAGATGTTTGATTTTGAAACTCAGGTATGCATCGAAAAAGCTAAATCAATGGAAGACGGTCACCGGAATAATCGTCACTCTCTAAGGATCTTGGTCTTCACCCAAGCTTAGATGAGAACCTAGGATAGATTCGATCATCTTTTCGTGCTTATCATGGAGAGTTTCGAATTACATGGTTTCCATCCTCCAACATCAAGATTTGAGTCGACGAACACACAATTCGTGAGAACACGGTATTATGGTTGCCGTACTGATTATAAGCGCTTAAGGGAGGCCTACGGCGACTCAAATTTCCAGACATGAGGTAAATTCATGAAAATCATAGTTAGGGGTACTTACCTCAAGCACTTCCGTAAATCCAACATTGGGGATCGTTGTCGTTTTCTTTCGTTGTTTGTTTGCCGAAGTTTGTGAACTTGTCATCAATCTCTATCAGTGTTCTTGAAGGTCCTCCACCTTTTGTGTTTTCGCTTTTGCTTTGGGGTCCTGTATTGAACAAACACTAAAAGATTCTGTATTTTTTGTCATTAGTATATGGTTTTATAATTTGCAGAAGTAGTCATTCTAATTTTATTAATGGAGATGGCATGAGATGCAGTGCACAATGTTAGATGTATGCGTGAAGGGACTAATGTGCATGCAACGGGACCTTATGTGATGGGATAATGTTTCAGTTTGATGATGTGTCATTCTTTTGTGTATGTGCTCCCTTTAGCTTTTATTTTTGGTTTTATTATTTATTTATTTATTTTTATATTATTGTTATTATTATTATTTATCATCAATCATCATCAATTCTTGTTCGGGTCCAACTTTTCAGAATTCTAGGACAATTTGGTTCAAAGAGGCATTTGGTTCTCTAAGGTGATGGATAGGCGCCATAGGGGTGGTGCCTAGGTGGAATTGCATGAATAGAGTCTGCCTCGAAGTAGAATTTTGAATCCAGAAGACAAGTCACCTAAACATCCAAGTTGTGGCGTTCAATATGTGGTTCTAGTTCGTTTTGGAATGGAGTTTTGACTTCAACGAAACAGGTTGCATTTAGAGTTGATCTTGAAGTAGAATTTCTAATTCAAGGAAATGGGTTACTTGGGTGCCCAAGGAGTAGTGCGTAGGTGGAATTGTGAGTTCGTCTCGAAGTTGAATTTCCAAATCAAGGAGACAAGTGACCTGGGCGCCTAAGGAGTGGTGCCTAGGTGGAATTTTGAGTTGGTCTCGAAGTTGAGTTTCCAATCATAGAGACAAGTGACCTGGGCGCCCAAGGAGTGGTGCCTAGGTGGAATTTTGAGTTGGTCTCGAAGTTGAGTTCGTGCTCAACCCATGGCAGCGAGAGTTCTTGTCGGAGTGAAAGCTTCAATTTTAGGGAATAGGTGACCTGCGCACCTGGGGTGTGGTGCCTAGGTGGAGTTTCGTCTCCAAGACTTAGAGTCCATTGCAGACTAGAGTTCTGAATGCGGAAGACAAGTGACATGGGCGCCCAAGGAGTGGTGCCTAGGTGGAACTTCGTCTCTCTCTAATTCCTTATGGGATTCGAACTCTAATCTATATAAGAGAATCAAGGCTACGAGTTTCTTACAACTCCTGCTCTTCCAGATTTCTAATCTCAAAATTCTCGAGCCCTCCCCGGCTTCCAAGTGAGTATCTTCTCCTCTCTTTTCTTTTGGAATGAATAACATTCCTCACATGTGTTTTGAATTGTCTAAATAATTTTACTTAGTCAACTTGGTGTAAGTTTCCATGGTTTGGGTTGGGGCATTCTAACTGGCAGGCACCAATTGAAGAGGGTAGGCGCCACCCCTGTGGTGCCTATCCTTTCGGTTTGCACTAAGGACTCGCGAGTTTAAATTTCTAAGGTGTTTCCCTATATTCTGGTTCTTTTCAAATTTGCAATATGATATAAGAACACGACTCAAGAATACTAAGGGTCTTACCTTGGCCAAACAATGACATCTCCATGGGGGATATTTTTAGTCTGGGAAGGGCCCCACCCCTGTGGTGCCCAGGTGGTCGATCTCTTTTTTTTTTTTTTTGGGTTTGTTTTGTTTGTTTTAGGTATTTGTTTTAATCCTTATTCTGTGCTTCAACTTGTTATTACTGTATTGTTTTCAATTTCATGGGGTTACTTTCATTAGCATTGTGTCATCTTCTCTCCTTCGTGTGTTTCAAGGTGGTGTGCTATGTGGGCATGTAGTTTGGACTTTTGGCTCTCAAAAGGGGCCTAGAACAACCCTAGAGTACCTCTGAAAATACTTCCCATAGATTTATGATGGCTCAGTAGAGTGACCATAGCTGAACCCAAACTCTTTAGGGAAAATCCATTGAAATAGACTTGGGCGTCACACCTGTGGTGCCCAAGTGACCTGTCTCTTTTTTTTTTTTGAGATGTTTTTCATGTGGAGAGTCTCTAAGGCCAGATGTACATATTTGTTTGCAGGTTTGAGTTCTCCTAATGGCCGGTTCCTCAGTCTTATCATTTGTCATCGATGGTGTCGCGGGCTCCAATGCTTGTAAGCCCTTCTTGCCAGGAGATGAGTATTGATCTCCTGGGGTTGAAAAGATAGGGTATTATGATTCTGAAGAGCGGGCAGAGTTCTACCTTGAGCATGAATCCTCTATTCCTGCTACCTATGATTGTGTCTTTCAATTTGAGGAGGAGATGGACAAGCACATTGTGGAGGTTAAGCGCGGAAAATATGACCTATTGGTCATGAAATATAAACGGATTTGTGGGTTATATGGAGATCTATGCATTGTGGGGAGGACTGCTCTCAATAGGTTCCGCGGTTATGAGGGGCTCTTGGATGACCTACCAGCTTTTATTAGCAAAGTGCTCCAATCCCTTCCATGGAGTATGTTGGATCTTCGGGCAATGTTTGAAATCTGGGAGGCTATGAAGACTACCAATGAGAGGGCTCCTATAGATGATTTTAACACACTGCATAGGCGAATGGACCAGCTGGAGCTCATGACCATGTCCTACCCACACGAAGCCGATTTCCAAGGCGTTATAGGCAATAATTTGAGATGAAAAACACCACCCTTTCGGCAGTCATCCATCCAGCGTACACAGCTTATCAGGAGGATTTCTGGCGGATTCGGGAAATCTGCGATGCTCTTCGGAATCCTCTCGACAAATTTGAGGAAGTGCAAGGGCAACTTGAGGATCACATGACTGGAATGGAAGCACGGATGGCCCGCTTCCCTACGTTCAATAGGGTGGTCCATCCTCTCTAAATGGCTCATTAGGAGTCCCTATCCGAGGCTAGGTATTGATTGAGAGGTTGGGTCGCTAGGACCGGCTACATTTATAATAGGCCTCATTTTAGGGTTTGGGGGCAAAAGTTGTTACCGCTCTCAATTTATTTTATTAGGATTAGGCCTGGTTAATCCAATTTATTATTATACTTTATTATTTAATGACTCTTATGGATATTTAATAGAAGTTGAATTAAGTTTTATACTCGCCTTTTCCTTTTATGATGTGGTGCTGTTTGATTGAATGGTGAGGGGTTGTAATGTTTATTATGATAAGTTATGAGATTTGATTTGTGAATTTATGATGATGAGTTATGGTGATGAATTATGATGAATGTTTGATTATGGCGGTGGATTGTGAATTATGAGGTTATGCTTGTACTTTTTAACTCTACTTTTTTTTTTATCTGTGTGTGCACCCTACTTTGCATATAATGCAGGTAAATGCGTGGATTTGGATTTTGGAATGATGCATGACACATACAAGTCAATGGTATATTTTCTTGAATTGGATCAAATGACCTGTCTGTCTTGTTGGTGCCACCTTTCCTCGGTAAGTTGGAATGGATCATCACTGTGTTGCCAATTACCGTGCTAGAGTCTTGCCAGAGCCAAAGGATGGTCCTTTGTCTCTATTGATGTTTGGACTAATCTCAGGTTTTAGCTTATGGGACCTTTCTGCCTCTCATTAGTGCTGTTCATTGTTTTAGCCCAGCACTTATTTCTATCTTCATCAAAGACCATCTCTCTACACATTTTTTTAAAATCTATTGGGTGAAAGAAACAGGGCCATGTTTCAGGTGGGTCCCTCTTAGAGAGGCAGGGGAGAGTGAAGAGCAGAACGTTGGCATGGGGGAGAAGAGGAAAGGAAGAGAGGAAAGGGCCAGGTATGTGGGTTTCATTCCCATTCTATCTCTTCCATTGTTTCTCTCTCTTTTCTTTTCTTTATGTATTTATTTTTTGAATCCTATCACTGCCATGGTTTCAGGTAAGGATCGAGCAGCAGAGAGAGTGGAGGAAGCTCAGCCTTGGTCCAGGTATGTGGGTCCTGCCCTTTCTTCATCTTCCACTTCTTCTCTTCTTTCATCATCATTTTTTTTAACCTTGCTGCTGCCATTTCAGGTTGAGGCGGAGTAAGGTCAGAGAAGAGGGAGGAGAGAGAGCCAGGTATGTGGGCTTTATTCCCATTCTGTTTCTTTATTTCTTCTCTCTGTTTTTTTTTTTTAAATCCTATTGCTGCCATGGCTCCTGGTAGGGAACGAATGAGCTGAGGAGAAGAGGGGGGCAGAGAGAGGGCCAGGTATGTGGGTCTGCCTTTTGCCATTTTCATTTCTTTCTTCTCTCTTCTCTTCTTTTTCTTTTTTAACGCTATTGCTGCCATGGCTTCAGGTGGAGAACGAGCAGCAGGGAGAGTGAAGGCGGGAGAAGAGGGAGGAATTGGAGGGGAGTTCAACAATTGGCTCAGGTATGTGGGCCCCAAGATCTTTCTATCTTCCACTCTTCTCTCTCTTTTTTTAAATCTGCTGCTACTATTGCAGGTGGAGGCCGAGTGGGGTGAAAAAGGGAGCAGCAGCGGGTCCGGCAGTGTCCAGGTATGTAGGCCCCACGACCTTTCTTCCTTCCATTCCCACTTTTTTTTAACTATGGTTGCGGAATGTGGGTTTTTAGCTCAATCTTGGCCATGGGTGCCTATGGAATTGGTGGGTTTTGGTGAGGGAAGTGTTGGAAATAGGGTGGGCCTCTAGGATAGGTTTCAAAAACTTTTGACCCACTTGACGCAGGGATCAACTATCCATAAGGCTATAAAACCCAATCCAAGATCCATGTCCTCAATCTCAGCCATCATGATCAGTAAATACAATCTATTTACAAGATAGAACCAACAACTAATAAATCTACAACATGCAAGGAAGTAGATTATACCTTTGGAGCTCGGTTGTGCTCTAATGGAGAAGTTGCGTCTTTCTTTGATGATGAAACGCTTTCACTAATCAAATAGGGATCTCCAAGACCTCTTGATCTTCCACGCTATGACCCGTATCAGATTCTCCTTTTTCTCAAGAAGATGGTGGGATCTCCAAGAGAAAACTACTAGGAACTCTAGGGAGGAACTAGAAGGAAAACTAGAAGAGGGAAGAGGAGAAGAGCTCGTGCAACACATGCACTAGGGGGCCTTGGCGTGAATCCCAATGCAAGGACAGTACTTGGACGTCCAAGGCCTCCACTCATCTATTTATAGCTTTTGCAAGTTGCCTCCTCTTTTCTAATTATAATAGAAGTCTTACTTCCATTAATTATTAACTTACCATATCATAATTAGAAGTCTCACTTCAAATATGATTAGTAACTTTCCAATTCCTTTCTAATTAAAATAGAAGTCCCACTTCTACTAAAATTAGTAAGTCTACTATTACCACTATTAGAAGTCTCACTTCAAATAGAAATAGTAACTTTCCTTTTAGAGTTCAACTAGAATTAGATACTTTCTAATAATTGGGCTAGCGTGGGGACCACTAGGGATTCCTTAGAAAGCTGGCTCCAACTGGGACTCGCGACCCCACATCTCATGTGTAATCCGGGCCCACAGTTAATTGCAAATAACTCCACTATATAAATGCAATTGAACTCCAGTCTTAGGAATATTACATAGAAGACCCTAAACTTCCACATTACCACAAGTAGACCCCTCTATCAATATCCATGGATCAATTGGACCTGTCTTCCAAACTTGATCCATATCTTATTATCCTTGAGCCCCAATTAATTATAATGATCATAGGTACCTTTCCAATTAACTCTTAATCGGAATGGGTGCGCACTTACCAATGATAAATCCATTAATTGGCACAAGGGGATATTAGAGATAGATTCCATCTTGACCATTGAATGTTCCCACAGCTCTACTATCATGTACCCAAATCACCAAGGTGTTGACCTACAATTGGCCTCACTCATTGGTAACTCAGAGCAAATGAATAGATAGAAACTTGAGTTCATTAATGTCTCAGGATTGAGAGCCTATTGCTAGGGAATTATGAGAGCAGACCTTAAAATAAAGACAGTGTTTATAAGGTGCTTCTCATGGTCCTTCAATACATCCAATATACCAACATTATGATCCAGAATCTTCCATTCTGATGATCGAGACAAATCACACTATCTCATAGTGATCAAAGTACTGCAACCTTATCAGTATGAGATGTCCAGTCTCATCACTGGTTGTGATAATATTTAAGTATAAGATTTGCCACACATGTCTCCCGTATGTGGATCTCATCCATACACATGTGTTACATCTAATATACTTGTGGACCCCGGTTCATCTCATGAACCATCATGTCATTCGTATTGGTTATGTGCAAGTATATAATAAATCACCATTCATCTCATGAAAAGTAAACATGAATATATGAATAAATAAAGAATTTAATCAATTTATTATATCATCTACTGGATTGAGTCCATAAAAACTAACAGGAAGAAGAGGTGAAGTTGTTTTAGCTATGAGGTTGGCAACCTTAGTGGGAGTTTCATGGCTACATCAGTCTGAGTGGAAAATGGGCAGCCGCTATGACTAATTGGGATTGACAGGATAATGAGAGTGGCCATGATGATTTTTTTTTATTCAGATTGGCATGGGGAATTATTTGATTCGTGATGTGGTCATTGATTTTTGGGGTGAGTAGTTAAGAATAAGTGGGAAAGTTGGGCTGGATTAAATGTGTTTTCATTTCATTGTAGGTCTGTAACTTGTGTCTTAATAAGGCTAGTTTGGCAAGTGGGATTTGTTTGTTTTAGCCTTCAGGTTGGATCAAGGGTCATGGTCTTTGGCCTCCTTTCTATTTATCGCTTAGCCAATGGGGTTCTTCACCTCTAAATCAGAAATACTAATTACCATGTTTGGATCAGTTTGTCTCTCATGCTGATGTGGAATGATATGTTCTCATGCTTCACCTCTCATTTTAATTTTGGGCATGGGTTTGTCAGAAGGCTAGGACTAAGAAGGCTATTAAGCGTGGTCCCACGCCGATGGATACTCTGGAAGAGGTTGGGACGGAACCAGTCATTGCTCTCCAGAGAAAGAAACAAAGGGGTGAGGATAAGTTGGAGAAGAAGCCCCATCTCGTAGATGAGATAAGAGCTGGCCGGGTAAATTTTTGGCTGCCTTTATAAATGTTTATGCTTTGTTGGTCTCCACTATCATTAACATTCTTTCCTGTGTTGTTTGCATTGCAGCCTGTCCCTTTTGCTCGGGCTAGGGTGAGTTGGATACAAATGAGGGATTGGTGGATCGAGCTCCCTGATTGCTTGAAGGATCGGGTGCGAGCGATGGGGTTTGGGGACTTCATGTCTGTCGTTGCCTTTCTCACCTATCGCGATCTCATTTGTGCTCTCTCTAAGAGATGGAGAGATGAGACACACACGTTCCATTTCCCGCCCGGGGAGATGACGATCACATTGGAGGACATTGCGCGGTGCTGGGGTTTGAGGGTGACGGGCCTCCCCATTTTCTCAAAGGCGAGTGACGCCAAGGCCTCCATCACTCGGTTACGTTTGCATAGGATGTTCAGGGCACGCCCCCAATCTGGTGTGGGTCAGATTGATGCCGAGTGGCTGAGAGAGGCGTATAGCCCAGAGAGGAGGAGGATCCTAAATAGTAAGTATTCCACTACCGCCCTTGTAGCATTGTATCCTTTGTCTTCCATTACTTTTGCTAATCACTTCTCCTTGCTTCATTTCAGAGTGGGCTCGGAACCAGGCAGACTTCTTTGCCAAGTTGAGGGCAAGGGTACCGGCTTTGGGAGGTCTGCCGGTTGGATGACATGAGGGAGGTCCAGTTCCTGCCGCGGTCCAGGCTAGGGTAGACGCTGGTAAAATTTTGTTCCTTCTTCCTTTTGAATTGGATCTTGGGCCAGAATACCCATGAGACTAGCACATTTTATATTTACCATTTGCTGACAGTATCCATAACTTCTCTGATAGGTGAGTGCCCATCTTCAGGCGGATCTCGAAATGCAGGCAACCCTGATGATGATGATGTAACAATGGCGGACGCCGTTGATAGTGATGAGGAGATGGATGGGAGTGATGATGATGCTGATTTCCACGAGTCAGAGGGCGAGGTTGTTGCGTCTGACGATGGAGATGATGAAATTGATGACGGGGATAGTGAGGATGAGGGGATGAGGCCTCGTCGGGTCGCTGCTTTCGATATTGACGAGGGAGGTGATGAAGGTGTGGGTGAAGGTGACAAGGGGGATGATGGTAAATGCTCGATCTAGCTTTCTTCAATCGATCTCGGGTGCCTTGTATTTTTCTCAACCTTGTTCCTCATATACTTCCTCTTTTGGTTTCAGAGCATGATTGGCGGGATGTGCCAGTTGATGGATATACTTGCCGAAAGAGGGTAGGGATACCGTGCGAGGTGTTCCAAGTCGCGAGTGAGTACTGAAATGTTTGGTAACTAATTTGCTCCCTATTTCCATCATCGGGTGAATTTCTTACGTCCATTTGGCATTGTGCAGAGCAAAAACAGGGGAGGCAGTCTGAAGGTCGCTTAAGGAGACCAAGGCTGATTTCAGCACGGTTAAAACAATGAGCATCTCAGGGCTTTTCTATTGTTCTTTTTGGGGAGATGCCTCTTCTCCAATGCAACTGGTAATAGAGCGTCCGGTACCCTCATCCGATTTGTGCAAGGCTTGGATAAGGTTGGCGATTACGCTTGGGGTGCGGCCACCCTTGCCTTTCTTTTCCACAGTCTAGATTCGAGGTGCCACATTCAGTCTGGATGCAAGAGCATTCGAGAGTTCGTGCCGATCTTACAGGTTAAATCCTTATTCCCATTCGTTGTGACTTCCAGTAGTCTTCTTTTCTTATCATGTCTCATGCTTCATCTTTTGTAATAATAGAGCTTTAACTTTGAGCAGGTTTGGCTCTGGGAGCACATCATCCAGGTCGGCCCGAGCGCTTACCCGCGAGGCTAAGTTGCGTTCCCCGGGCTTCGCAGTGGTACCCTAATGCTAACTTACGAGGCTTCGCTGACATCTTACCTACGGAAATGGCCGAGCGTATTAAAGTCCTCAGGATGAGGCCAGGTGAGCAAGGTTACCGGTTCATCTTGAATGAACTAAAAAATCATGAGGTATGTATTGTCCCATATCCATTTGCTACATTAAACACTTACCGCTCTTAGTTCTCATTTGCTACATATACCACGGTTCATCAGGTGATTTGGCAGCCCTATCAGGGTGGACCGGATGATGAGATGGCTGTAGCCCACGTAGCTGTTAGATTGGTCGTCGGCCGAGTTGCGTGTCAATTGGGACGCCATCAAGTTGTTCCCCAAGAAAAGTCTGTCATGCGTCGGTCATACCCAGGGTGGGGTCTGAAAACGTTCAGGCACCGCCATCCTTGTCAGAAAGAAATAAAAATTGGAGATCGAAGGGGAGGAAGGCCATTTTTGGCGCGGATGCTGGTGCTTGGAGTGATTATGAGGCATACTGGAAGACAGCTTTGCAGCGGTATATACTCCCGGAGTCGTACTCATGCGGGGCCTTATATTCCATTAGCAATTGCGCAGAAGCGGCTGAGGCTTCGTCATCTCTTCGGGTAACCATTGAAGTTTGCTTGCTTTAACATTGTCTTCTTTCCATTGTGAATCATATTGTTTCTTCCTTTACTTTTCAGGGGAAGATACCGGCTGGAGCAGGGCATCGGCAGGCACATCCACCATCTGAAGGACAATGTGAGGTGAGGGTTCATGAGACTTCCAATCTTGCTTATAAGCTTTGTAATCTCAAAGACATATGCCTCTCCTATTTCTCTAATCGTAACTCTCATGTACGACAGGGGACATCTTGGGGCGTAGTACCCGATGCGGAGTCCTTCCACAGGGGGGAGGTACTTCGATTATCTCACCTAATAGAGAAAAAGGTATGACTACTTGGTTTAGTGGCCGAGTCAAATCGTGTTCACCTCTATAGTAATCCTTATCATTCTTGGCACATTGACATGGTTTGGTACTTCATAGGATGCAGAAGTCACGAGACTGAGAGCCTCATTGTCGGCTGAGAGGGTAAGAGAATTGTCAACCTTAGTTGGCCACATGCTATCTCTTTATACCTTCTTTACTCATAATGCTTTGATAACAGGAGCGCTGCCAGGAAAATGAAGCGATTATTGACGCATTGGCAGATTCTCATGAGGTACAAGGTCATGGGGTTAGTTGTCCATTTTTAATTTGATGTTCATGACCTTTGGTCACTATGTAGGGTAATAGGGAGTGAGACATGCCTGAGGCTATGGGGATCCAAGTGGAGAGTGATCTTCTTACTCTGCGGGCTGAGGTAGATCGACTGCAGGTTAGCGAAGTTTGGGTCTCAGTTTTGTTGCCCTTGTATTCAAGGCATATAATGACTAATTCTTAACCATTTGTCCTTATGATCTTTAGGCAGAGCTTCGTAGTGAGCGTGACAAGGCATTTATGGAGAGAGTTGATTCAGCAGCGCAGATATGAACCTTACTCATGCAATGATTCGATTTTGATTCTTCTAACATTGACATGCTTCGTAATCTTGTGGGGTGCAGGTTGACGAGTTGCGTACCAAGCTCAGGAGCTTTGAGGCCTCTACACTGGTGAGGGTCTTTCCTTCCTTTTAAATTCCATGTTCCTGCTACGAGTTTTTTTTTTGAATGTAATGCTTCTTTGTATGTCGTCCTGCAGAGCGGTGCTATTGTTGTTTCCGCTCCTCTACCCCTTAGCTTGAGCGAGGAGAGGGCTCTCATTCATGATGAATACGCCGAGCGCATAGACCGCATGCAGCGAGGTCATGATGAGGTGGTTGCCGACTTGCGGAGGCGCCTTAATCGATATCGCCAGAGGGTAAAGGAGAGAGGTTATGCATTTTCGAGTTCGAACCGCGCCCCTTCTCAACGTGCTCCTGGTCCATCTTCCTTTGCTTCATCAGCTCGTCATGAGGGAGTTGCTCCATAGGGTTATCATTGTTTGATTGATCTCTCCAGGATCCGTCTTTTGTGCATCCTTATTCCATGTTGTTTCCATGTATGTGATGGTCATGTATTTATGTTGTTCCATCTTGTCTTAGCTCACGGTGTGTACTTGATCTGATGTGTATGTTGTGCACATGTGTATTATGTATGTGCAATTGAGATAGTGTGTACCAGGCATGTGTGGTTGATTGATGAAGAGTTTTGTGAGGTGTCAGGAATATATGAAATGTACTTCTTTCACAGGTAATAGGTTTTTTTTTTGTATCCGGAGATTTTCCGGGGTCCAAAAACAAGGGGAAGTGCTGCCGAATTCTTTTTAAAATTTCTTGAAATTTGTACTCTAGCACAGTTCTCGTGAAAAAGAACATTAGTAACCTAGGACAGACAAAATGAAATCCATATAATAGACCAAGCAAGTAAAACCTCATATCAACTTTGACCTGGAGAAGTAATATAGATTAAGGGTTTTCAAACAATGGGGAGTGCCTAGGTGTGTGATGCTTGTGCCCTAAGCAATTCTATGTTTTAATTCATTCACATTGTCAGCTATAAGTATAAAGGCAGAGGTTCAAGATCATTGCATTTTCAAATTGCATTTTCCAGTTGCATAATATATGATATCATAAAAGGATGTGCATAGCAGACATCTATAATCAAATTCATCATAGGATATCATAACAGACATAATTTATATATATCCTCAAATTTGGTTACCATCACTTTAATCTTTTGAAGTCATGAGGGGTTGTGCACAAAACAATACCCGTAAAATAATGCCCCAGCTTGTGGGATGTTTTGGATGTGATTGGGGTTAGGTTCCCTGCAAGGTCTCAAAACAAACTTGTTAGTTTAATATTTTTAGGCCCCTACATAATTTGGCTAAGGTATCATTTTTCTTTCTCGGTAAAAATGTCAGGGGGTCATTTTGGCACTCAAGCTTAGAGAATAACAAGATAGAATTGGTACCTTAGGGAATATGTTTTTCCTACATCCAACCGAAAGTCATTAGTAATAAAGCATGCATGAGGTGAGTGTGTGAAGGCTAGTGAGTGCTCGTGGCAATCGTGTATAGGATGAGGACCCATATTGGGAAGCCATGTGAGATAAACATATATTTGTATGTATATATAAATATAAAAAAAAATGCCCCAGCATAAGACTAGTGTTCATTCTGGCCATGGGCGAGAACGTGAAAGCGGATTAGCCTCTCGATCCATGATTGTCACCTTGGTGTTAAAGTAATCTTCCCTAACTATCCTTTGGAGGTCAAGCCCTCACAAGCCCCCTCTTGTAGCTGCTTAGTCTTTTCAGTTGAACTTTAGAAAGTACTTGACCGCCTTCGAGGTTCATTTGTGAGTAGTGTTCGTGTGTGGGCGTGGTGAGTCACCGTGTTTCCTTAGTGTTGTGGTTTTAAGCCACCTTCTGCTTAGTTCGCTTGATGAGTACCCATGTCACTCCAACAAGCTTAATTCTAATGGATTTTTTTTGGACATGTAACTGTGCAATGCCTGAGTCCTTTAAGCTTTCTAATTAACCCATGTAATGAGCATTGGGCCAATGACTCCCAAACCAGATGGCTTTAAGGCACTAGGTATGTAAATACCCCTATGGGCTTACTGGCTCGGGCTAAAAAGGCTACGAACCCAAGCTAGTCACAAGACTTTTATTCTTTTTCAAGACTCTAACTAAGCACTTTTTTTTTAGAATCTGACTGTGCAATGTCTAGGTCCCTTAAGATTTCTAATTAACCCATGGAACGAGCATTAGGCCAATGACTCCCAAACCAGATGGTTTTAGGGCACTAGGTATGTAAATACCCCTACAGGCTTACTGGCTCGGGTTAAAAAGGATACGAACCCAAACTAGTCACGAAACTTTTTATTCTTTTCAAGCCTAATCCTAACTAAACACCCTCTTTTTTCTTTCTTTTTTTTTTGACATACGATCAAAAAGATTTCTTGACATGGGCAAACCCACATACAAACCTTCACATTGGATGGCCTCAACCGTGAGAAATTTGTGTGGGACAGACTCACCATTTTGTGTATTTTTTTAGTGTTGGTGTGTGTTCGAGTTCCATGCAAGCTTGATCAGAGTGCATCTCTTCGGTCCTCCTACGGGATTTCTACAACTACGCCAAGGAGCAAGGAGGGTCATACTCCACAAGAAATAGGGAGGGGTCATACTGTGTACCTTTTCAGGTACATAGCGTTCCATGGATCGGGGAGCTCTTCCCCTTCTGCATTCACTAGTCTATATGCATTTCCAGGATATACTTCCTTAATTACATAAGGGCCTTCCCAATTGGGTCATAACTTACCTCTAGGATGCCAGTCGGTTCAAGGCTCGAGGGATGTAGAGAAAGGAAATCTTCTTGAAGTCAGACATTAGCTCTTTCACTTTCTCATGGTAATGTGCAAGTTTAGGGGCACTAACCTTCCATGTCCCGGCTACTTGGGAAATGACAACTTTGGAATCACTGAAGACTCTCAGTTTTTCAACGCCTAGGGCCTGGGCTTCTCTTAGTCCTGCTAGTAAAGCTTCGTATTCCATTGTATTATTGGTCACCTGGAATCCGATCTTGTAGGCCTTCAGAATGACAACTCCTTCCGGGGATAATAGCACTACCCCGACTCCTTTTCCATTTTTTTAAAGCTCCATCAAAATACATGGTCCATAAATCATCATCCTTGGCCTCTTCAATGCTTGCAAACACAATGCTTTCGTCGGGGAAGTCAGTTCTGACTTGCTCGTACTGGGGTAGAGGGAGGTGTGCCAGATGGTCAGTGATCGCTTGTCCTTTTACGGACTTTTGGGTAACATAGGTTATGTCAAATTCGGCCAGGAGCATTTACCATCGCGCGATTCTTCCCGAAGTGACGGGTTTCTCAAAAATGTACTTCAAAGGGTCTATCCTGGCTAAAAGTTTGACCTGATGGGCTAGAAAGTAGTGTCTCAATTTCTGAGCAGCCCAAACTACGGCTAAGATTGTTCTTTCCATTGGGGAGTATTTCTTTCATAGGGCAAGAGAGATATGCTTAGATAATAGACTGCATTCTCCTTTCGGCCGGTTTCATCATGTTGACCTAAGACCACGCCTATTGCGGATTCTGTCGCTGATACATACAAAATGAGGGGCCTGTCTCTGGTAGGGGGCTTCAGAACGGGAGGACTCAGCAAATATTTCTTCAAATCTTTGAATGACTTTTGGCAGTTGTCATCTCAGTGGTATTCCTCGCCTCCTTTTAGCAGTTTGTAGAATGGTTCACATCTTTGTGAATGTTGTGAGATGAATCTTCTGATGAATTGTAACCACCCTACAAGGCCTCTCAATTCTTAGAGGTTCTTCGGGGGTGGCATTTCAAGGATAGCCTTCACCTTAGAAGGATCAACTTCAATTCCCCGATTGCTTACCATAAAGCCCAGGAGTTTGCCGGAGGATACTCCAAAAATGCATTTCTTCGGATTCATCTTCAGTTGGGTGTCCCTAGATCGTTGAAGGACTCTCCTGAGAGCTACAACATGGTCCTCACGGGTTTTGGATTTGATTAGAATGTCATCTACGTAAACCTCCACACAATCG
Organism: Litsea cubeba; assembly: GCA_012931725.1. NCBI lineage: Eukaryota > Viridiplantae > Streptophyta > Magnoliopsida > Laurales > Lauraceae > Litsea > Litsea cubeba. The sequence goes on from CM022950.1 coordinate 34,376,977, forward strand.
TGTATCATATCGTGGAATATTGCCATCATGGCTCTTTGATAAGTGGCACCGGCATTCTTTAGGCCAAAGGGCATAACAACGTAACAGTAAGTTCCCCAGGGTGTAGTGAATGAGGTCTTCTCCTGATCTTCTGGTGACAGCCTGATTTGGTTGTACCCTGAGTAACCATCCATGAATGAGAGCATGGCGTGCCCTGCAATATTATCAATAAGTACGTCGATGTGAGGTAAAGGAAAATCGTCTTTGGGAGATGCCTTGTTCAAATTTCGAAAATCGATACAGACTCGGATGCGTCCGTCTTTCTTCTTTACCGGGACTATATTGGCAACCCATTGAGGAAACAACACGACCCTGATGAATTGAGCTTGATGGAGTTTGTCAACCTCCTCCTTTACTTTCAGGGCAACATCGGGGAGCATCCTTCTCAACTTTTGCTCGATAGGTCTGGCCTCTTCTTCTAGTGGGATTCGATGCTCTACTAGGTCGGGTGCAAGTCCGGGCATGTCGTTATAATCTGATGCGAATACGTCTTGATATTCCCTTAAGACCTCAAGGATTTCACTTCTTCATCAGGTTCTAGGCATGCACTGATTTGAACCTGCTTGGGCCTCTCCTCTGTTCCCAGGTTTATCTCTTTTGTCTTCTCAGCAGTTGCTTGTGTCTCTTCATCAAACTTCTTGACTACTTTCCTAAATTCCTCAGAAACTTCGACATCCCCTTTTTCAGCGTCTACTAATTCGTAAACACCAATGCCGTCGTTGATGTCTACATGTTGCGCAGAGGGTTCGGGTTCTGAAACAATGGGTAGAGATTCGCAGCCTAACTTATCAATGTTGGCCATAATTTCCTCTAGTCAGGACTGCTCTATCAGGGGTAATTTCCATCGCCTTAGATTGCCCACAAGTTGATGATGACCAAAATCTTCTATTACTATGGTTCCTATGTTTTTGGGTTTTCTATTTTCTAATTTTTTTAGGTTTTTGGGGTTTTCTGGTTTTTTGGGATTTTTGGAATGATATGGTACAAGTGGGGTTGGAGATAGGCTATCTACCGAGGAGGATCCTCCCCGCTGGCATGGCCAGGCAGTGGGGCGGTATACCACTTCGTGATCATCGAGGTCACTGGTTTCCCATATTTCGCAGTCTTTTTGAGAGGGGTCTCCTCGCCAATGGCGCCAGGCAACAGGCCAATATACCACTTCTTTGCTGGTAGGGTCTTCAATTTCCCATGTTTCGCGACTCTCTCGGAGTTCGGCAATCGATGTTTTTTTTTTTGGGTAAAATGAGTCGGCTTGCTCACAGTCAGCATGTTACATGATAGGATATGGAACCCTGGATCAATGGCGTGGTCTGTATTGTCCACTTCTTTTGGTGAATGGAGCTCTCTCCAAGTGCCGAAAATTTCCTCATAAGTTTCGCTTTCGGATGACACAGAGTCTTCCCAATTTTCTACTAAAATGGCTTTGCCTTTGTCATTTGGATCCAAATTGTAGCATCCCTCCTTAGTCGGTGGTGCGCTGGGAACTGAGATTTTATCGTGCCTTACAAATGTTCATCTAAGGCCCAGTCCTCTCGTTTATACCTCATATTACAAGCGTATCGTAACTCAATCCTTCCGCTCTTGCTCTAGGATCTGGTATGTAAGGATCGAGAATACCTTCTCCATTCTTTCCTAGCCCAAATTCGGGTTGATATCCCATCTTCTCATCAGAGTCCATCCTTGGGCTTGACTTTCATTGTTCGTTGCTGGATTTTGTAAGGAAGATAATTCAGAGAATGTATTTTGCATGGGGTTCATGTCCATTAAGGAGATGAGAGGGTCAGCCCTGTATCCATGAATTTGACCTATGGCGTCATAAGAGCGGGTTGTAGGGTCGGGAGTATCTGAAGTTCCTCTGGTTCAATGACAGGCGGGTCCCCCATCATCTTCATGATCTTGCCTAAGTAAGGGAATTTGACACATTGGTGTCTGCTTGACATGACGGCGTTCATATGGTTCAACCATCGGCGTCCCAGAATTAAGTTGAAAGTGGCGGGGATATCCATGATATAAAATTCTTCTGGCATCGAGATCGGGCCCGCTTGCACCAACAGCATAATTTTTCCAGATACTATTTTCTTATTCCCATCATAACCGGTTACAACCATAGGGGCTGGAGTTAGGTCCTTTATTGCGAGCCCTAAAGCTTTGTAGGTTTTCAAGGGGCATATGTTCAGTGACGGGCCGATGTCAACCAAGGCTCTTGACATTTCTTTTCCCGCTATCTTAGTCGTAAATGTAGGGGAGATGTCCTCACTTCAGGTGGTATTTCTTTTAGTTCCTGTTCGTTAAAAATGACGGCAGGGAAGGGAGCTCCAGGGGCTAAGGGGACTTGCAAGCGTGTAATAGCCTCAAGTAATTGTTGTTGATGTTTGGGTGAGGTTTTAATCAAATCGAGGACGGATACCTTAGCTGGGATCTTTGTGAGGTGTCCCAAGAGGTCATACTCTAAGCTCTTTCATCAACTGTCTCCTCGACCTGAGTGTTGGGATTTTGAGAATCTAAGTTTTGAGCAGCAGGGTGAGGAGGTAACTGGGGAGGACGGATCCGTCTAGATCGGAGGTGAGCCTGAGGCGCATTTGTATCCAGGTGAGGATCTAGTTGGGAATTCGTAAGGAGCGGTGGTTCTTGGTCGTCTAGCTCATCAAAGTTCACCTTGTAATGGTCCGGAGAATCAACGATCGCGCCCATTCTGGAATTAAAGATTTTGAATTTGGTTTTCTCATCCCATGGCGTGATGTATTTTCGGTAGTCCTCTTCCTCAAAGAATTCATCGTGGCATGGTTGGCTATGGTTTATGCTTCCTTGGGCCGGGGCATCAACACATTGGTGCTCTATCATGGCGATGTTTATCAATTGAGTCTGTGGGCTTTGTCTAGAGGTTGATGGTCCATGTTAAGGCAGTGGGTTGGTATAGATCTGTATGTTAGGAACATTTTGCACTGGATTGGGGGTTGCATTTTGATTAGGAGGGGCGTTCCGCGGGTCATTCGCGCCCATCGGCCTGATATTCCTCCAATCGATTCTGCCTTCGTCATTGAGATCATAGATCAGGTCTCTGACTGTGTAGCATTGGGTGAGGTCATGCCCCGGCATCCTATGGTAGGCACAAAACTTGGTTTTATCCAGGTGTTCCGACCAGGCTTGTGGTAGTTTCAGAGGGAGTTGGAGGGCATTCTGGTTTAAGAGGGACCAGAAGACAGCAGTCCAAGGTTGTGGAAGGGATGGGTAGTTCACCCTTTTGGCTCCGAATCTTCTTCTATTCCCATTGTTCGTGTTATTTTGGTTGCCATTATTGCCTCTATTGTAATTGAAGGGGACGGCAACATAGCTGGGTTGAGGATTCGCGTTCTGATTTTGTGGCAGAACTATCGAATTCGGAACCGGTGGTAATAGGATTAGGATTCGGATTTTGATTCACCGGGGGCCCTTGATTCCTTGGCGGTTGTTCATAACCTTGGTTGTTTCTTGGAGGATTTCGGTAATTCTGATTGTTTTGCTGATAATTCTGATCGTTCCTCTGATAATTCGGGTTACCACCTTGGAAATTGGGATTGCCATTTTGCCCCTAATTCTGGTGTTGGTTAAAGCTAACACTGCCTGCATTCTTGGTACGGTAGGTAGACCTCTTCTTGATTCAAGCTTACCTCAGGGGTTGTGCGGCTTTCGGGTTGGGTAGTTGTGCCCACTCTACGCGTGTTTTTCTTATGGTTAATGATGGTGTTCAATACTCCTTCATCTAAATTTTGTTTCATCCTGGACAATCTACGGTATAGGCCACTCCAACTAACGACTTCCCAGATCGTCATTAAGGCTCTCATCGGATCTTTCATATTTGATATGGCCATCCTCACTTGTTCCTCTTCTTGCATGTTGCAGTCCGATCTCGCAAATTGATTTTTTCCATCTTACCGCGAATTCCTCATAATCCTCATTGTTCTTTTGTTTGAGGTTCGCTAAGTCGTGCCACAGGGGTTTGTTTTTAGTTAGGTGCTGATATTGTGCTAGAAAATTTTCTACTACATCCTCGAAGGTATTAATCTCATGGGAAGATACAGACGTATACCAAGTTAATGCATCCCCCGTTAATGATTCTTGAAAATCATTTATGAGCATGGAGTCATTGTCAGCGATGGCGCGACACTTGTTGCAGAATGAGACTAGGTGGTGTTGAGGGTCAGTTGTCCCATCGTAAGGTATGAACTTAGGAGCTCTAATAGGGAAAGGTGACCTCTCTTTTTCTTCCTTCTTAATAAAATCGTAGAACCCTAGCTTTTTTCCAATCGAGCTCGGGGGAGTTTTTCTTGATTTCATTTTTAAGCTCTTCTACATTTTTCTAATGTTCTTTGAACGCTAGAGGATCTAGGTATTGAATCATCTATGGCTGGTACCTTCCTTGTGATTCTAGTGGAACAGGGGCGTAAGCTGGCTCTTGGAACTGGTCCTGGAAATGTGATTGCGGGATAGGTTGATAGCCTTGGCTCAACTGAGTTCCTCCGTGAGCGACCGACTGTCCTCTGTATGAGTCAACCATTGGATTTAAAGCGGGTGGTTGATACGCCTGCTGATAGCGCGGTTCGTTCGCTTGATATGTTTGATACGGATTTCTAACACTTGTGGGATTGAAAACCTGTGCGTTCTGGACTGGGGGACTCTGGTCTGAGTTAGGCATTTGGTAGATTAGGGCTGTCTGATTTTGATAGATGGGATGGGTCCTCTCATATTGAATCGGTTGGGGGTATAATATATCAGTGCTAGCCGTCAAAGGATTATAACCCGCTTGATTGATTGGCGAAGGAGTCATCACCTTGAATTGGGGTCGGATTACCTCATGTTGCCAGTAGACATATGGCGTTCCCATATGAGTCAAGGGATTATGGTATGAGGTGTTGGGCGCCGCCAACTGACCCGTGTTTACTGGACCATGACTTGTCTGATGATACGGATTCTCGTTTGTCGCGAGAGTCTGGGATGGTGCGACGACTCTAACTGGTGTGGTGATAGGCGCATCCGTAGGCATCCCGTACTGTGGGATAGAAAATGTAATCGGCTCGGTCTGACTGATCAGGGAAGAATAGGGTGTAACCTGCGAGACAACGGGATCATTCACGCGAAGAGAGTAATCTCTCGACAAATCATTATTGTGGGCCCTATACCTCATAACCTGGCTGGTAGGACTGACTAAGTCTGTGTAAGTTACCCCCGAATGCGAGGAGAATTGATTCTCCCCTGATGAATGAGATGGGGTGGATGTGTTAGACTGATTCCTTCCCATTGTAATGGTATTGACTGGTAGGGGGCCTCCTTCGAAGAGGGATCGTCTCATCTGTTGTGGGTCATGGCTTGATGTTGCTGAGGATCCATCTAATACTCTAGAGGATTTTATACTCTGTGGGGCTTGGTGTGACCCGCTAGTGGTGCGGAGCAATAGTGGGGGTGAGAAGGGTTGAAAGTCGGGCATCCCGAACGTGTAACCCTCCATTTGTGAAGAAGTACTTAGATGAGAATAGAGAGAAAGAGGGGATGAGAAGAGCACGTTTTATGTTGTTTTGTAGTGAGTGTTGGTGCAAGTTTGTTTCTTATGATGTAATGGGGGAAAGTTTAGTGGACGGTGCATTCGAACCTTAGGTTCAGTTTCGGACTAGACTCGAAACAACCTAAACTGAATGGGACACGGGCATCTGATCATTGATTGGATGTTCGTGTCCTAGAATAAAATCCCAGAAATACCCAAGTAAGTGACAGGAAAAAAAAAGTTATCCCATCACGATCGCCAGGCTGTCGGATGTGAATTTCGACCCCCCCCAAAAGAAAGAAAGTTTTGCGTGGGGAAATCTCTATTCATTTATATATGCTATTTAAATTTTACATCGAAAATGAGGATTCCGACTACCCTCAAAATCATTGGATCACGATCGCCAACTACGGTAACGACCGTAACACCGTTCTTCGACTAAAGCCGAAGAAATGTGGGAGAAAAGAAGTGGGTGGGTTCTTCCTCTCGTCTAATATGCTGCCGGCAACACACGACGGTTGTCCTGTCACATTAATTTGGGTCTCTTAATATAGGGTCAATTCAGGGTCATGAGTTAAAGTCCACATAAAGGTTAATCCTCACACAGCATAATTATAGTAGATCCAAGTAAATAAAATAACAAAATAAAGAAAAATAATATTGGGGGGGGGGGGGGGGGGCAAATATTTAAGAAGAGGATTGGCCCCCGTTCCTCGGGTACCCCTTCAGATCCCTTGGCAAAATACGGTTTTAAAGGCTGACTTTTCAAACCAAAATGATGATGCAAATGAGACTTTGACTTGTGATTTTGTATTTTTCGTGTGCGATACACGAGTGATAAAAGTCAAAGGCCGATGGGCCGTAATTGATTGGAGGTGGCCGATGGGCTAGTGTTTGTTGTAAGGTGGCGATGGCCGTGATTGTTTAAGGGTGGCCGATTGGCCGAAGTAAAAAGTGTGTGCGAAATCACTCATCTCATCTCGTCATTCTCATTTATTCAATTTTAGAAGTCAGTTCTTCATTTTCTTTTATCATTAAGTTCAATTAAATATATGGCACCTGAGGTGGAGGAAGAAATTAAAGGAAAAAAATATTTTGGGTTTATCTTGTTGATTTTTTTAGTTTATATGGATTTTTGAAATGGGGCTAGAAGGGCCTAACTAGGGGATTTACTTGGATTTACGTGATTAATGCTTTATTACTGATCATCGGATTAACCTTAACCTAAGGTCCTAGACCGCCCACATCAGCTTTCCCAATTCCTTAACGGAACAGGAAGAGTGATGGGGTGAAGCCTATTGCTCTAAGCTACCTAACAAGGTAATCCAATTTAATCCTAGAGTGTAAATAGCCTAAATTTGATTATTCCCTCGCCTAAGCAGTTCGTTGGGTAAGATTTTAATTGATTCGATTTGTTTTGAGTTGTGGTTTTGATTAAGAGTGGTTTAGGGATGTTTTAAGGTTCTGGTTAATGTGTTTTTAAATATTTTAAGGTTTTGTTATTTTCAATTTAAATTAGAATTCCAAAGAGTAGTCAAAAATCACAATTCAATATTAAAAACAGGGTAGGCGCCCAGGGGGTGGTGCCTATCCTGACAGTTTATGCTTTTCAGACTTTTCGATCTCTTTTTGGAAATTACGGGGGTTTTAAGGGCTATGTTTTAGTCTGAGAAATGTTTTAATGCCTCTGATGTTCTAATGTCAAAATGATGCGGGTCCGGATTTTGAAACAAAACGAGGATTCACGATTTAGTGTAAGTGGGAGGATAGGCAACCAAAGGGGTGGTGCCCAGGTGAATTGGCAAGATGGGCGCCCACGGAGTGGTGCCCAGGTGGATTGGCTGGATGGGTGCCCAGGAAGTGGTGCCCAGGTAGATTGGCAGGATGGGCGCCCAGGGAGTGGTGCCCAGGTGGGTTGCCTGTGGTTTTCAACTATTTCGGATGGGAGTTACTTACTGGTCCTTGGGTCCGGGGATTGATTTAGGTTCCGGTCTTAATTAGTTTAAGTTGTAAGGTGTTAAATTATTTATTTTAATTTAGTTGGTTGGGTAAGGTTGAAATGTATGCTAGGCGCCCAGCGGGTGGTGCCTAAGTGAATCTGGCAGGATGGGCACCCAGTGGGTGGCGCCCAGATGGATTAATGGGCTAGGCGCCCAGGGAGTGGTGCCCAGGTGACTCTGCTTTGTGGTTTGGTCGGTTCCAAAGGGTTTTGGGTATTAAGTCTGAATCGATTAAGGCTTCAGTGTTTTATGTTTAAAAGTGTTTTGTTATGTTGATTGGGATTAACTTGAGTGTTAATTAATCGGGCTAAGTTGTGAATTGGGGCTTTTCTGAAAATGAGTAGGCTGGGCGCCTAGGGTGTGGTTGCCCGGTGAATCGGTAGGATGGGAGCCAGGGGAGTGGTGCCCAGATGGATGTGTTTTATGGTTTATTTAGATTTTGTGATTCTTAGGTCAACTCAAACTTGAATTGATCGAACTGTGTATTTGATGGAAAGTGTTTATTCGTGTTCAGTTGGGGATGAATCCGGTTTCAATTAATTAGGTTTAATGGTTTCCTAAGGAATGGGAAGGGTAGGCGCCCAAGGGATGGTGCCTCAGTGCATTGATAGGCTGGGCGCCCAAGGGCTGGTGCCCAGGTGACTGTCTTAAGGTTTGGGTTGCTTTTGTGTTTCTAGGTTGATTCGAAGTTGGATTTTGCAGTTAGAAGTTGATGTATTTTGATGAAGGGTGTCACTTTGTATTTGGTTGGGAAAGAATTAGGTTTCACTTAACTAGGTTAGATTTTTAATTGATGGTTTCCAAGAAATGATTAGGGTAGGTGGAGTTCACAGGCTGGGCGCCCAGAGGGTGGAGCCCAGGTGGATTGACAGGCTAAGCACCTGGGGGGGGGGGGGGGGGGGGGGCGTGCCCAGGTGACTCCCTTGTGGTTTGATTTGGTTCGATGGTCTTTGAGTTAATCCGAGGGTGAATTGATTAGGGTTTCGGGTTTCTTAAGTCTAAAAAATGTTTTAATGTGTTGATTCAGGTTGGTATAATTAGAAGTTTTAATAAGGAATTTCTTAGTGAAGGGATAGGATGGGCGCCAGGGGAGTGGTGCCCAGGTGGATTGGAAAGGCTGGGCACCCAAGGAGTGGTGCCCAGGTGGACTTGGTAGGCAGGGTTTTGTGTTGTGTTAGTTTTGATTAATTCAAGTCTAGATTGATTAAGGTTTCAAGTCTGTTAAGTTAACAAAGTTTTATTAAGTGTTTATTCAAGTTTTGTTTCAATTGGAGTGTCTTAGTGACAGGATAGGATGGGCGTCCAGAGGGTGGTGCCCAGATGGACTTGACAGGCAGGGCACCCAGGGGGTGGCGCCCAGGTGGACTTGGTAGGCAGGGCAACCAAGGGGTGGCGCCTAGATGGATCTGTTTTAGGGTTTTTGTTGGTTCTTAGTTATTTTTAAGGTGAATTGGAGTCTAAGTTTATTAAGATTTCAAGTCTTTCAAGCCAAAAGTATTTTAATGTATTAATTGGGGTTGGTTAAAGTCTTAATTAATTAGGTTAAATTTCAAGTGGAGCTTCTTAGGGAATGAATAGGCTGGGCGCCCAGGGAGTGGTGCCCAGGTGGATTTGGCAGCAGGGTACCCAGGGGGTGGGGCCCAGATGGATCTGTTTTAGGTTTTCGGTTTTTAATTAAGTTCTTAGTTATTCTTAATCTGAATTAATTAAGGTCTCAAGATCTTTTGGATTAAAGGTATTTAATGTATTAATTGGTGTGAGATTATAGCCTTAATTAATTATGTTTAATCCTCAATTCGGGACTTTTAGTGAATAAGCAAGCTAGGCTCAAAGGAGGAGAAGCGGTTCACTAAACAATCTTAGTGATTCCTTAATCCAATTTCAGTCCAAATTAATTAAGATTGTTAATTTTAGGGTTCTTAATGATTTGGCAATTCTTAAGTTAATTAATTACGATATTTTAGCTAATCTTAGGGTTTATCCTACTTAGGCACGAGATTTGATAACCTAGACTATCTACCTACTATTTTTGGGTTTTTTTTGTATTTTTTAATTTGTTTTTGGTCTCTCCTCTGATTTACTAGAGAGTAAGGAAAGAGAAGAGATGACTTTTATGTTTTATGATTTTTTTTGGGTTTTTATGATTTTATGATTCAAATGATATGATGTGAAATGTGATAGAAACGATAATTTGAAGTTCAAAACATATCAAACAAGCAAACATATCATTGTTATGCAATTTCTAAATGAACTAAATGCGAAAGATCGGAAATTGTGCACAAAGGTGGAACAGTCCACCTAGGTGTGGCGCCTCCCCTGTTCAGTCAGGATTCCCAACAAAACACAACGAATGCACAACAGTCTTAGAATCTCTCAGCACAATTTCCCATTTTCAGCAACTGATGCGAATGTCCGAAAATGAACCACTAATGATGCAATTAATAAATCAACGAAAAAATGATGCAACAAAACCAAACCTTGTCTCAGAAGGGTAGGCGCCCAGAGGGTGGCGCCCAGCCAATCCGGAGAGGGTAGGCGCCCAGGGGGTGGCGCTCAACCTTTCTGTCCAGGCTTTTAACAATCTTTTCAATCTAAATGATGATAATGATGCTATAAATGCAAGATCTAACCTAGTTAAGCAATTAGAACTACGGAATCAATGCAGATCTACGCCACTAGTGTGAATCTAAACATGTTATTAATGTGATGAGATGCTGATTCCATTTTTATCAAGAACTAATATAGATCTATGATGCCTAAATGATCCTAAGCATGTTTCTAAACAAAGATGATGATAAAATGCAATAAAAGAAGAGGGGGATCTAGGAATACCGGTTTGAATCACACTTTTCAAGTTCCTAGAACGAAGCTTTCGCGAAGAACCATAGCTCTAGTTGAAGATATGGGAGTCTTCCCTTCTATTTCCCCTTCTTCTTCTCTAGATCTGAAGCTCTCTTCTCTAATGGTGGCTACCTTTCTCCTCTTGCTTATTCTCAATACTTTTCTCTCTTTTTAGGGTAGCTCTCTTGTAAATGAAGTTAAGAGATCCTTAAATAGAGGTTTGGGATGACTTTAGGAGGGCTAGGGCTTCATTACTTCGTGTTTCTAGAAGGTTTCACGCATCCCAAGGCGGCCTAAGTGTTTTGGGAAAAATTAGGGATTAGAAAATAGGCTGGGCGCCCATGGGATGGTGCCCAGGTGACTGCAGAGGGTAGGCTCCATAGGGCTGGTGCCTATGTGGACTGGTTCATGGTAGGCGCCCACGGGGGTGGAGTCTACGTGGTTCGGATCATTCTCAAAGTTCGGTCCCATCTGAAGTCGGGATAGAATGGATAGATGTTCAACTGAGGGGACCTACACTAGCACTTAATTGACTGGGCGCCACAAGGGTGGTGCCCAGGTGGACTGGACATGGTAGGCACCCACCACAGGTTGCCTATGTGGACTAGGGAGTGTGGGCGCCACAAGGGTGGTGCCTAGATGGAAAGTTGTGTGGGTCTTTATTTGGAGTGGTTGCGGGCTGCCTTAAGTTAAATTTGTGGAATAGGAGGGTGGGCGCCACACATGTGGTGCCTTGGTGGACTGAAGAGTATGGGCGCCCACCATGGGGCATCTAGATGGAATAAAGAGTGTGGGCGCCACTTAGGTGGTGCCTAGATGGAGTCGATTCAGTTTTGGAGCTTGGTCCTTACGTTGAGTGGTTCCGGTCCGTTTTAGGCCAAACTAGTGATTTTGGAGGGTGGGTGCCATACATGGGGCACCTAGGTGATCATGGCTAGTGTGGGCGCTCAGCCTGGGGCGCCTAGGTAGATTTGAGTAGGGTGGGCGCCACTGGGTGGTGCCTAGATGGATTCCCGTTACTCTTTCTAAGGCAAACTTCGAAAAGTCATAACTTTTGATCCACTTATCGGATTTGGACGTTCTACATACCGTCGGAAAGCTCTTGAAGTGAAGAATCCAAAGGTCAAACTGTCTTAATGATTAGGGGCTGAGAAGAGAGGGGGACCTCTGGATCAATGGATCTGGCTTAATAACTTAGGGTAATGGGGTGGCATTTAGGCAAGCTAAGTATAATCTTTGTAAGAACTGGCCTAAGCATGTCTTAACTAGTCTGAAATATGTAGAGTTAGTGTAGTGGTCCGCTCCTTGTGTGAAAGGTGAGTTGGACTCGAGATCTCAATGCGATTCGGCTTTCTTCTCACGAATTTCTAGAATTTGTCGAACTAATGTTTAAAACTATCAACAAGCATCTTCATCATCATTAATTAATCATTCAATTATGGGTGAAATTGGGGGCATCGCTATATATGACAGGTATTTAAGGCAATCATAGGGGGCCAAATGAGGTGTCTACATCCTTCTCAACATATAGATAGTGTTTTCAATAAACTTTCTAAAGAAGCAATTGCAAATAATCGGTTGCTTCTCCAAATGTTATTCAATGTATTCGGATGCTTGCACTATGAGGGTTCCTTTTAGAGGACATGATGAATTGAAGAAATCAAAGAATTGTGGAAACTTCATTGCAATGTTCGAGTTTTCAAAATTTTGAACAAGAAAGTTGCCGAAATAGTAGGTGATTGTCCAGGAAATGCCAAGTATACCTCACATGGTATTCAGAAAAAACTTTTGCATATATTTGCCAAAAATGTGAGAAAGAAATTAATTACGCGAAGATGTTGGTGATGCAAAGTTTTGTATCATTGTGGATGAAGCACAAGATAACACACATAGAGAACAAATGGCCATTATTCTACGAATTGTTGATTGTGGTGGTTTTGTTAGAGAAAGGGTTTTTGGCTATTGTTGGTGTTGAAGACACTTATGCGTTAACCTTGAAAGAAGAGATTTCCAATGTTCTTGCTCACAAGAATTTACTTATTGGAAATATGAGAGGCCAGGGTTATGATGGTGCTAGTAATATGTGTGGTCAATGGAATGGATTACAAGCACTATTTCTTAAGGAGTGTCCTTATGCATATTATGTGCATTGTTTTGTGCATCGACTACAACTTGCATTATAGTTGCAGCTTCTAAAGATGTGCCAGACGTTTGGTTATTCTTTTCGAAGTTGGCATCCATTGTTAATCTCCATGTTATTCCTAAGCGGAAGAAAGAGTTAGAGAAAGCTCGAAAAATAGAAATCGATAATTTGTTGGCAAGTTGTGTGCTTGATAGTAGACGGGGTGCTAATCAAGTTCGCACATTGCAGCGAGCTTGAGATACTCGATGGAGCTCTCACTATGAATCCGTTTGTAGCTTGATAGAGATGTATGATGCGACTTGCACGGTTCTTGAAAGCATCATGAAGAATGGGTCTCGTAACACTATGTGTGGAGAAGCTAAGGGTTCTTATGTTGCTATGAGAAATTTTGAATTTGTCTTTATGTTTCATTTATTGCAAAAGACTCTGGGAATCACAAATATACTATGTAAAGCTTTGCAAGTAAAGTCACAAGACATTCTAAATGCCATGGGTTTAGTCTAAAGTACGAATGAACTTCTTCAAGAGTTGAGAGAAACAAGTTGCGGTAGCTTCCTTGAGGATGTGATTTCTTTTTGCAGAAAACATGACATTGATATTCCTGATATGAGTTCTCATCATATGATTGGTACACGCCATTCTTGCCAACATAATGATTGTATTACAGTTGAGCATCATTATCGCGTTGATATTTTCAATGCTGTAATAGATTTCCAGTTGCTGGAGTTGAAGAGTAGATTCTCTGAAGAGGCAATTGAGCTTCTTTCTCTTAGTTCGGCTTTGGACCGAAAGATGCTTTTAAGTACTTTCATATTGATGATATTTGCAAGCTCACTGAGAAGTTTTATTGTGAAGACTTCACGAAGCAAGAGATACATATTTTGAGAAGTAAATTGCAACATTATAAGCTTGATGTGCATCGTCATCCCCGTTTTCAGAAATTGTCTACCATTTCTGAGTTATGTCGAGCTTTAATTGAAACAAAAAAGTCAAGTATTTATCATTTGATTAATAGATTGATTCGTCTTGTCTTGACTCTTCCCGTTTCCACGGCGACTACAGAACGAGCCTTCTCAGCTATGAAACTTGTCAAAACACGACTCCGTAACAAGATGGATGACGAGTTTCTCACAGATTGCATGGTTATTTACATCGAAAGAGAGTTTGCTAATGAAGTCGACATAGAGTTGGTAATAGATGAATTTGATAAGAAGCCACGCAAGTCAAAATTTCACTAGTGTCATGTTTTAACTTTTGTTTGTCTTTTGTCATACTTGTCAAGATCTATTGTGAAGACATTTTTTTGTTGATTTTGAGTAGTATAATAAAAATGATCACTCTTTTGGTATGATGCTTGTCGAAAATGAATTATGAAGATAGTACATAGATAGTTTTTGGTGGGACATTGTTGCTATTTTTTATAGTTTTTGGTGAGACATTGTTGCTATTTTTTTAGTGTAACTTAAGTGCAGCCCCCCCTCCCCAGATTAGAAGTCCTGGATCCGCCCCTGGTTACTTGAAACTTGAAAGGGTTGAACGATATTGCTATGACTTTGGAGCACTGTGAGGTGGGCCAAATCAAGACCAAACTAAGTGAAACTTGAACCAGAAGGTGCCCTCAGGAGTCCCCTTCTCTAATTGTTGAAGCCTCTTCATCAAAGGGTGGGCCACATCCGACGTACTGCAAGGCGTAAAAACCACCTATTAATAGGATTTTGGGTTGAGATTTCCACCACCCCCCCCCCCCCCCCCCAACTTATCTTTAGAGATGACTTTTCCCCTTTCCCTTCCCAAAAACTCTAATTTTTCCCAGCCCTACTACTTTCTAGGGAAAATGACAAAAACTACCCAAATCTTCTTTTCTTTACGCACATCCGTTCCTTATTTTTTACTTTTTTTCCCATCTTGGTATGATTTCTCTTTTCCTCATTGTGACCTGTGTGGCCTACCTTTATGTGAACAATCCACATTTACATATTGAAATGAAGCCTAATACAATGAAGATATTGGGAATGGTTGTTCATATGACTAGCTTTGAATAATGAAATGTGGGCATTGAATGGATAAATTAATTATTTCTTCATTTCTTTAAAAAACAGTTGGCCTTTTTGTCCATGATGAAATGTACATTTTCTGGGTCTTAACAAAAAAAAAAAAAAAAAACATTAATTGGTAGATATTGAGGATGGAAGACTCATGGAATTTTAGTTGATTGTCTTTCTTAGGCCTATTTTATTGCATAAAAATATTTCTTAGGAATTATGAGGAACGGACAAGTTTGCCACTAATTTCTTCTCTTGAATATATATAACAAGAACTTTTTATTTTCATAGAACTGAACGTTTAGGGATTTAAAAAAAATTAATTATTGTTGATTTGAATTTCTAAAAATTCAAAGGAACCCTTGTGCCATGAAGGATAGGACCCATTTGTTAACATAAAATTGAATTAACTCATTTTACCATGAATTTTCTTATCTTGAGAATTTATAACATGTTCATCTAATGAATAGAATTCTTAGAAAGTCAAAGAAACACACTTTCAAATTCTTAGAAAATCAAAGAAACACACATTACCTTGAATTCCTTATCTTGAGATATAATTGAAATCCTTCTTTATTTTCATTGAATTGAATTCTTAGAAAATGTTGTCGTCATCTTGTCATATTATATAAAAAAAATATATTATCATAAAATCATAATTTGTTTTAACCATTTTTTTATTTAAAAATTGAGGTCAGTCTTGAATTTAATGTATATTATAATATAGAATAACTGGCAAACAATTTAATCTATTGAATTTTTTGAAAACCGCATAATACCAACAATACTATAATATTGTAATATTAGAATATTTTATTATGTGTTATCTTATTCCCCTAGTATTTAAATCTAAAAATACTATATTCTATACATATCCAAACGTTCCCTAAGCATAATACCAACAATACTATAATATTGTAATATTAGAATATTTTATTATGTGTTATCTTATTCCCCTAGTATTTAAATCTAAAAATACTATATTCTATACATATCCATACGTTCCCTAAGATCCAAAAGAATATAAGAAAATACATATTAGATTACCACTCCTCAATTACACAGTAACACTATACATTTTCTTTATATATGTCCATCTAAACCCATTTACACAGTGACGCTATACACAGTAACGCCATACATTTTCTCTATATATTTCCTCGATGGTTTTGGTCTCTTTACAATATGTATATATATATATATATATATATATATATATACAGCCCTAGGCAGGTGTTAGAGATGAGAAAGACTACTCTATTTCTTTCGTTTATGTAAGAATTGAAGCCAGGCTCTTATTTGTTCTTCTTGCAGCAGCCTTTAGGCAGTTGATCCCTGATCTGAGACCCATATAAGATCAGATCGACCAAATCAAATCCTCTCTCTAATAGGGCCTCTGCCCTCTTCCATTCTATACAGGAAAGTAAAACTTCCAAGAGTCAGAAAAGGGCCCGATCTTAAATTGAACTTCTTCCTCGGATATCCGTTTTCCAATGCTACCACTACTATCGAAATCACTCAAGTCGCAGCAAAACCTACCAAAAAAGCTGCATCAAAGAAACTATGGGTGTCGAAATACGCCCCAAATCCTTTTGTTGTTTATCTCAAGGAAAACCTACACTCACTCGCCTCCGCATTACTAAAGGAGTGTCGGAGGCAAGGAAAGTGAAAGCCATTGATGGAACTCCCCACTCTAAAGCAGCAAGTGGCAAGGTCAAAGCCACTAAGGCTAAACATCTACTCCAAATGCTTGAAAAGAAGAAACTGCAGCAAAAAAAGGTAATCCCAGGCTGCACAATGTGGTCTCCACAACCACGAAATATCAAGAGACAAGCTTGCCAGGATGCATCTCTGGCATCATTAGAAGAAAATACCCTCCATCCTCTTACTCGGAAAGAGAGCGAAGGAGGTACGGAAGGCGACGTCTTGAATCGGTTATATTAGGACCTACACCATGTCCTCCAAAGGTGCATACAAAGCGCCCAAAGAAGGAGCAACGACATCTTTCCATCAAAAATACTGTCGAACCGATGCAATTCAAAGACCATCAGAAGAAGAAGGGGAAGAGTGAGGTGGACATCCTTACACTACTGGTTAACCAACCGAAAGGAATAAGACACACCATCAATCACTCTGTACCCATGGTGGTGAGGAGGAATGATCAGATGTTGGCAGCCAGTCTGGCCAGTCAAATTAAGAAGAAGGCTCTAGCTCGTCATCGGAATCAAAGTAAAAAAAAGATCACTCAGCAATGGGTGATCAAAGAAGATGATCCTTGATCAAAGAAGATGATCCTTACACTGCCATGGTTTATATGACTGGGGCTCGATGTCGCAGATGTTCGGCTAGAAATACTACTCGCAATTCAAATCTTGCAGAAGATGAAGAATCAGAAAATACTTCTGAAGGTCATGTAACCCCGGTTATAGATGATGGAGCTGCT
Source organism: Litsea cubeba (assembly GCA_012931725.1). Taxonomy (NCBI): domain Eukaryota; kingdom Viridiplantae; phylum Streptophyta; class Magnoliopsida; order Laurales; family Lauraceae; genus Litsea; species Litsea cubeba. The sequence goes on from CM022950.1 coordinate 34,394,000, forward strand.
CCAATAAACAAAAACACTAGGGACATGTCTTCTCCTATACTCCGAGACATCAAGGATGATGCCTCATTGGCCACTCGTAGTCTGGGAAGTAGCTTTTCGCCTCATATGGGCCCGGGTAAGTATTATGTCTTCATGGCTGGGGAAACTCGTGCTCCAACAAATACAGAAGAAAATGTTGAAGAAGAAAACCCATTTGAGAACATACATGATTTTGTTAAACAACAGAATGACAGGATTAGTCAAATCGCTACTCAACTACAATTCTTAATGGAGAGGCTGACAGATCGAAATGATCACTCACCGGCAACGCCATCCTCCTCTAATAGAAGAGATCCACCGCCATCTAGCCAACATAATGAGGCTAGAATTGACTAGATTGCAGCATAGTTGCACCAGATCTCGCAAAGATTGTCTAAGCAAAATGGTCAATCTTCAGAAAGTGGTCATCAAACAGATTTAGACAAACATATGACTTACAAGGAGGTTACAGATATGTTGACAAAGACTAGGGACCAGGGAAGACTCAGAAAGAAAGGGATCATGCCAAAATATCCACGTGAAATGGATTTGGTTCTCCATCCTTCTAAGTACAAGGCCCCTACTTTCCAGTCATACGCAGGCAAGAGTTCCGCTTATCAGCATATTTTCCATTTCAAGTCCCAGCTCAGGGGCATGCCTGACATAGATGCCTTGTAGATCAGGTCATAATGGTCACTCTGAGGGGAACAACATTTGATTGGTACAAACAGCTGCCGAAAAATTCCATCACTTCATGGGTGGTCTTCGAAGAAAAATTTTTCCTACACTTCCAAGAAGAAGATCAACAAGTTATTTTGAACTCACTCACTCAAACCAAAAAAGGAAAGAATGAGTCTATTCAAGCCTTCATAAATAGATGGAGGGCACTGGCTTACAGCCTATCTCTCTGAAGTCAGCAGTAGACTTGTGCAGGTCTAAGCTCGAACCTGAGATTAAGCATATGGTAATTAGCGTCAAGACTAAGTCTATGTCCAAACTGCTAGAATCAACTATTGATGCAGAAGACTGTCATAAGGAGCTTGATTAAAAAAAAATCTAAAAGAATTCAGACTTCCACATCTTTTGTATCTAAGGGAAAGAAGAAGTCTTCAATATCCAGACTTTTGAAGACCCCCAAAAAGGCCTAGGACCCTAAGGACGATAACACCAGAAAGGAGGAATATGAAAGGAGGAAAACTGCCAAGTACTCTTTTGATGAAAATATTGAAGATCTCTTCAAGACCTTACTGGAACACGGGAAGCTGGAACTACCTCCTACTAAGAGTCTAGGTTAGGAGGGTAGGATAGATGATCCAAACTATTGCCCTTATTATCGAATGATCTGATCTCATCCTATGAAAGAATGCTTTATTCTAAAAGAGAAAATACATGATATGTTGACTAACGGAGTCATACAACTTGATAAAAAGTTTGACTCTGCTTCAGTCAATGTGATAGCTTTCGGATCATTAATGCCCACCAATATCGAGCCCTTCATACAAAAAAATGATGGAGTTTTGGCTAATTAATAAAGTCAAAAACGGACTCAATCTTGTCACCTCATCATCAGGGGAAGAGATACGGGTGCACCTGGATCTCATAAATGAAGTGTAATCAAGTATCCGGAGTAGGACGTCCCCCTCTTCCTTACTCAGATGACTCATATGCTAAAAATAGGGTTCATCCTCTGAAGCAACCGGCTATGGATGATGACGATGACTATCAAGGAAGTGATCAAGAATCAGATCTTGATGAAGAGGAATATCTCTCAGATGAAGTGTTGAATGATAACACCACGGATCCGTTCTTCTATCAAGAAAACATTCCAGAGATAGAAGTCCAATTCTATAATCCAAGGCTTCCCGAACCTGGTTATTGGCCAATAGGCTCGCCTCCATTTTTACTTCCATCAGACATTCATCCAGATCCTCTACCAATCATGGATGGCAGTGAGCCCTGTCTTCGAGCGTTTGTGGACTTGCCCACAATGCATGGTGCTTATCATCCATCAGTGCTGGTAAGATTAGAAGTTGGTCAAAGTAGCGGTTCTAAGAACAGCCCTGCTACCTGGACGTACTCTGGGGCTCGGTCTTTGGACCGACCCCATGGTACCCAGGGTGATATCTGATATCACCCTGGGTACCATGGGGTCGGTCCAAAGACCGAGCCCCAGAGTACGTCCAAGGAGACTTTTTCTTCTAAGAAAGGATAACCTTGAACCAGCAATGTACTGGTTACTTCCGCCCCAAGTGATCTCCCTATCCCAATGATTTCCATATCAAGTTCCGAGGATGACAGACAGAACACTCCACCATAGGCTGTGCTGGTTATCGCTATCAGTGATATGCCATCAGGATCTAGTGGGGGATCATCGTGCTGAACTCGAGGAAGCTCCCGACCTTGTGCGAGTCAATTCCCCAGACTCAGTTATCACGGGGACACCTGAGGTGGTCACCTTAGAAGATGAAGCAACATATCTTGGAAGTGAGCCAGAGTTGACATCATATCATGTAGCTGCTGGCATAAAGGAGATGTTTTGGCTATTGAAAGAGGCACTACAAATGGCCTCAGACCTGGAAGAAGTTACAAAGTCAATTACGACAAGCCTTCCACAACTACTCCCTGCGGGGCAAATGTAAACAAAGATGATGTAAATATAATAGTTAATGAAAGGCCAACAGAGCCATTTAAGTATGATCTTGTTGAGCACCTTAAACACATACCTGCAGATGTCTATGGAAACTCGGGATAATTTTATTCAAAAGCTTCTAGCATTAGATCCGAATAATCAAGTGCATGTAGCTCAAGTGCATCAAATAGAGAAGCAATATCAAGTGGGCGGTATCAAACATACGAGGCCTTTATATTTCACGACATACGTCAAGGAGATACCAATTCCTAGAGTACAAGTGGATCCCGGATCGGCTCTTAACCTCATCACCATCACCGCCCTACAAGAATTAGGAGTACCACCTGTAGGTGCAGAAAATAATGACCCACAATAAGGAGGGAGCCTTAGAGGACTTATCCGAGAAGATGATGGTGACTGGGAATGACTGGATGCCGTCCGGAAGCCTGAAAGGGAATAGCAAACGGTCAGAGGACCCTGGCCTGGGCGGCGCAAGGCTCTCCGATGCCAAAGTCAGTGTGGGAACTGGAACAATGGAAGGAGAGGGAGAAGAGAGACAGAGTAACGGCTCTTGGTATGAAAATGGCGTACCTTAGATGGTGGTTTGAGCCTCTATTTATAGAGTTTGGAACGTATCTTTGGGAGATATTGTGGTGTGGGTCCCGTGATTCGACTGGGAAGTCACGATCAGCCCACATTGCATTAATTGTGGTCCAATCCAGCCCACTCTGCATTAAATGCCCATCGGGTCAGCCCACATCGCATTTAATGCACATCTTGTTGGGCCAGATCCTGTTGGGCGCCTTTGGCGGTAGGGGTACCAGCGGATCTGCCCTCGGGCCCTGCCCTGATGTGGCCTCAGCCGCTGGATGCCGCCCTGTCAGGGATCTGGCGAAGATTGTGGGCGGCTGGATGTCGCGTCTGTCCCACTAGCTCGTGCCCCTATCCCTCCACGTGCCTGATGACGTGGGGGATGAGGGGCGCAAATGAAGGTTCTCTCTTGCTTCGGCTTCTGTCCCGGCTTCTTTAGCCGAGGTGGAGCTTTCTGCCGAGGTGGCACCCGGGGTGGCTCAGCCGAGGTGGAGCTCCGCGCCCGGGGTGGACCAGTTCGGCGCTAGTGGCCCGGAGATGCTTGATTTCGGCCGAGGCCTCTGTCCTGGTAGCCGGGGTGAGATGGGTGCCACGTGGATGGCACGCGGATGGCACGTGAGAATGCTTAGACTCATCTGATGGCTGTGATTAGCTTAATCCTGTGGCTCTGGAAATCTCCCCACACACCACCAAATAAACATACCAGTACCAATACTTCAATTCAGGGGTATGATGCTGAAATACAGAATCCTATTGGGAAGATTCGAATCAAGTTCTAACTTGGGAATTTGGTTTATGAAGCTACCTTGCATGTAGTCAAGACCAGAGCTTGTTATAACATGTTGCTTGGGATAAGATGGCTACACGATTATGCTATCGTGCCATCCACCCTCCATCAGTATTTCAAATACCTTGATGATGATGGAAAGGTACTTCGCGTTTTCGTTGATGAAAAATCCTATTTTACTTGTCATGTAAAGTCAAGTCAAGTCCAGTCAAATATCAAATCAAAAGAATTTTTTACCAAAACTCCCTCCATCTTTTCCAAAAAAAAAAGTCAAAACGCAACTACCTTTATTCACTAAAAGACAAAAGAACTCCATTTCCCCTTATAAAAAGTAAGGAATATTCCAACTGAAACAACTAAAAATAAAATACCACCATAACCCACTTATATTTTATTCCCTCTTTTTATCTCACTTCACACCACTTTATTTTAAAAGTAAAATGCCAAACGTCAAGGGTAAAGAAGTTTACTTTACTAATACAGCCATGAATGAAGAGAGAAGTGAATGAAAAAGGGCCGATAAAAAGAAATCTTTAGCGGAAGTAGGCATGGGTGAGCCAGCCAAAATCTCAGTTCAGCAGCAAAAGAAGAAGTTGGTGGTGCGATTTACGGACACACCCTAGCCATTTATGATCAAGGTGAAACCCAATACCAAAAAGGGCAAACCCTTGGTCATCTCCACTAAGTCTTCCAAGTCCGTTAACACGGCTTCTTTAGTTAATCAGTTAGGTCAAGTCGGTCCTTGTCCTGATCCAATGATGATTCACAATGTGAAAGGTCAACCGCCCCAGGATTTCAATGGAATTTGATACCATACGAGTACGAGGTCCAATCTGTATAGCCCAGCTGCTTAAAGCATCTTTGAGTTGATGAGCGGCATTACAAAAAATCGTCAAGTTTATCTTGCTTTGATGGCCTCATCTCACAATCGAAGGAATCATCAAAAATCAGAATTCAGGCGATTGGAAAGCGAAACCCGCAGTTAAGCAAGGCATGTCGCCTTACGTCATTCATTAGATTTAATACGCATCTTGGAGTCATATCATCCGATGGAATATGGAACAATCATTGTACGACAGCTAATTCTCACTAGGCTGCACAAAAAATCCAATATAACCGCAAAATCGGATCAAACCGAACGAACTAGGCGGTTCGGATCGGTTTTATGTAGATCGGTTTGGCCAACAGTTTGAAAATCATAGAAATCACCTTACATCGGTTGGTTATCGGTTTGCACCCACGGTTAGCCGCCTAAACTGAACCCATCTTGAGTATTGAGTTTTGACTATTTTAGCCATGGGGAAGCGCTTGTATGTTCTATTTGCATGTTACATGTTTGATGAAAGTTCTAAAAAAAGTGTGCATTATTGGGTTATTAGTAGTGCTTCCCTGTGGTTTGGTCTGACGTAAGAGAAAGTGAACTATGAAGTGGCCCATCTCAATTAGTTCAAAATTGGGGCTACATTCACTCGAACCCATCTTGATGGAAAAAACAAAAATAAAAATACTAGTTCATTTCGTGTTGAACTCATAGGTTTGGATCAAGCAATGTAGTCTAGTCCAAATTTTATGCAAAGAAATATGTACGTGCCCGATCATTTTGTTGGAGTATTTTACTAGAAGATTTGAACTGCTTTAGCTCATTGGCTTGAAAAGTTGGTCGAACCTCGCCTGGTCCATTCAATCACACGACCAGATGATAGATGGAAAGACTTCATCCATCGTTTGATGTATGCTTCTTTGGTTGAAACAAATTATGAAATATATTTTAGTTTTCATTACAACTTCTCCTCAATCCATTTGATGGACCAAGTTTGAACTACAAGTTTTCTGTGAAAAAAAAATCGTAACCGAACCGAACCGAACAATTGGTTCAGTTTGGTTTGAGCACATGGGCAGTTCGGTTCGGTTCGGGCAAATAGAAAACCGATGGGTTCGATTTGGTTGGTGGTTTCCTCTCTAAATCGATCCGAACCACCCATTTGCACCCCTAGTTCTTACGCGTCAAGGACCTGTTGAATTCGTTGTCAGATACATAAATTGATGACTAGACATGGCCTGCAAGTGCGAGAATCCTCCCCTTCGAAATCTATGGATTACATTGTGTTTGCATAGTCTGCACCATGATTTCCGAATACTCGCCATCGGAGAAGATTTCAAAAAATTTAAAGAATTGGCCATGTTCATGGAAACTGCTGAAGATCATGTTCTTCGCCCTTTAAGGAATATGACAAGAAGAACGCACACAACAAATGTAGTGTCTCTAGTCAAAGAATCTGATTCCGAGTCTGACTAAGAAAAAGGCTAGCAGTATATTCATTGATCCTCCACTGACAGCAGGATATGAACCTCCTCTTCATCCATATTTAGCCCTATATCCGATATTTAAGATCGAAGGGGCAAATTTCTAATAGCTGCCAAGGAATCATGGGAACATGACATGATATTCCATCGGGCGGAAGATGCCCCTACTTCATCACCACCTGGAGATTTTGTCAGCGAAGGCAAACCAAACTTCAAACTCTACAGTCATCAATCTCACAATATGATGAAGAATATGGGTTACAGTCTTAAAACACCTAGCAGTTTGGGAATGACTGAAGGGATACTAGTACCTTACACCGGTATGACTAAGAGGCAAAAGGTAGAATTTGAATGGAGTCACCGGATCGAAGAATCGCGGCTGGACTTCGGATTTACTCCTTATCAAAGTGTGCCAAGAGTTACAAGAAACTTTTGGACAAAAACAGTGGCATATAGTAAGGAATATGATTCTGATGAGTCCTTAGAGATAGATATACAAGATTCAACTGACTGGGCCATCTTTCAATATCCGGAAGGAGCAAGTGATGATGATGACACAGCATCTCAGGCCACTTATTGCTGGCTATCGAGGCTTGATGAAGACCTAGATTCACAAAGTCTCGGTCCTTGGGATCATTTGATTTTAAATGTACAAGCCATTGAGCCTTCAAAAATGAATCCTTGGAAAGGAATCAAGCCTTGGCTTAAATCCCTAAATGACACCCCTGAGGGATTTGTGGAGTTGGAAGCTTTCAAAAATAATGTGGAAGAACCTCCTCCCAACCCTCCAACAGAGGACCAAGTACATGAAATAAACTTGGGTACCCTGGATAATCCCCATCCCACTTTTGTAAATGCTTATGTTAACGGAAAGGAACTAGAGGATTTCATGTATTTCTTGCGCGAGTTTGTCGATTGTTTTGCATGGACCTATGCAGAAATGTCAGGGCTAGATCTGGAAATCGCTATGCATAAATTGGATATCTCGAAAGATGTCAAGCGAGTGAAACAGGATCAACGGCGTACTAAGCCGAAAATCATGGAAAAACCCAAAAAGGAAGTACAATAACTTCGAGATGTTCAATTTATTCGGGAAGAACAACACCCTGATTGGTTGGCCAATATTGTCCCAGTGACCAAAAAGAATGGACAAATCATGGTTTGTATCAATTTGTGAGATCTAAATAAGGCACGCACTAAGGATGATTTTCCTCTGCCTATCCCAAAAATCATGATTGACAATACATTCAAATATGAAAGAATGTCATTCATGGATGGTTTCTCGAGGTATAACCAAATCAAAATGTTCGAAGAGGATGAAAAACACACCTCATTCATGACTCCATTTGGGGTATACTGTTATATGGTCATGTCTTCGGTCTCAAGAATGTAGGAGCCACATAACAAAGACCTATGATGAAGATCTTCCAAGATATGCAACATAAAATAGTCGAATGCTACGTAGATGATTTGGCCGTCAAAAGCAAGAAGAAAGGGAGTCATCTTGAAGATCTATGCAGAGTTTTCGAAAGGCTGCGTAAACTCTAACTCAGCATGAAACCTCTCAAGTACTTCTTTGGAGTGTCTTCAGGAAAATTCTTAGGATTTACTATTTAAAAAGGAGGGATTGAACTCGATCCAGTCAAAGTCTATCATGGAAATGCTTCCACCAAAAACTCTCAAAGAGCTCAAAGGCTTACAAGGTAGACTACCCTATATCAGGAGCTGCATCTCTAATTTATCCGGGAAATGCAGACCCTTTTATCGCCTCATGAAGAAAGGTGTCGAATTCATTTGGGATAAAGAATGCAACGATGCATTCAAAGATATCAAAAGGTACTTAACCAATCCGCCTATGCTAGCTGCCCCAATGCCAAACAAGACATTCATCTTATACACAAGAGCCTTAAATCATTTTTTGGGCGCCTTGCTAGCTCAAAATAATGACGAAGGCCAAGCAGTGGCATTCTACTATCTATCCCGGATGTTAGTTGGAGCAGAACATAAGTACAGGCCAGTTGAAAAAGAGTGCTTGGCTTTCATGTTCGCCGTACAAAAGCTTTGTTGCTATTTACTGTCAAACATAGTATACCTAGTGTCTCGTATCAATCCACTCAAAGTGTTGATGACAAAAGCTGGTTCCCGAGATGATCGTCTGGCAAAATGGTCTATTCTATTGTCTTGTCATGACATAAGATACACTCCGGCAAAAGCGATTATAGGACAAGCCTTAACCGACTTCATAACTGAACATCCTTTGTCTGAGGATTCAGAATTCAAAGGTGACCTTCCAGATGAACCAGTATTCTTTGCAGAAAAAGTCATCAAACAAACAGCAGATTTCGGTCTTCGTTGGATCATGTATTTTGACGGAGCTACACGGACTAATGAATTCGAAGAAGGAGTATCAAGTGTAGGAATCATCTTTTGCAGTCCGAAAAGAGTGTACATACCCCACTCCTCATTACTGGAGCCATGCCCAAACAATTATGCAGAATACACAGCCTTAATCATGGAGTTGGAATTGGCATTAGAGTCCGGTATCAATATACTAGGAGTTTATGGAGATTCTCAATTGATCATCAAGAAAATGAATCATGAATATGAAGTGAGGAAGCCGAAATTAATTCCCTACTTCAACAACGCCCAAGAACTCAAAAGCCAATTCACATTAATAAAACTCCATCATGTTCCAGGCACGAGATTGTTAAAGTGGATGCTTTAGCAAGGCTAGCCGCCTCCAAGGCCTTACCAGAAAATGACAAGTTGGAAGTCACCGTCACTGAACGGAAGCGGTTACCTCCTCCAGACAATCATCAAGCCGTATCAGATTGCTTCCAAGTCTCAAAAAGTTGAACTCCTTCTTACAAGAATTCATTTAGAGATTGGAGATAACTTTTCATTGACTATATCTTACATAACATTTGTTGACAACAAAAATGTCACTTTGCCTCTTCAACATCAAGAAAGCTATATGAAGTCGCAGCCTACCGCAAATGGGCGATGCTACTTCTCAAAAAATAAAATATTATTAGAATCAAATAAAAAATGCAAGATCCTTCAAGAAAGCCAAGAGAGGAGTACACAAGAAGTTTCGGGCCATTTCCAAATCATTTGGCCTAACTTCGCTCCTTCGGCAGCTGAACGGGAGCTCCCGGCGGCGACAGCTTCGAAGACACCAAATCTTCGATCAGAGCCTGTGGATGGTCCCAAAATACATCCAAAAGTCTTAACATCAATTCCAAGTCAAACCGACAACGTTTGACCCTACATTAGCCCTCGAACAGCTAAATCAAGCCAGTCGGTGGCGAGAGCCACCGAGGCCATCACTCATCAAACAAAGCACATGGGCGGCTTCAAGATGCTTACAAAGAGCCACACATAAAGTTTCAGGTCATTTCGACAACATGTCACCAGACTTTGACCCTCAGAAGCCAAATCAGGCCTCTCGGTGGTGAAGCTCCCTGGGACCATGATTCATAAGATAGAGCCTATAGACCATCTCAAAATGACTCCAATAGGTTCCCTATCAAATTTCAGGTCAATCGGACATCGGTTGACCGCACATCAAAGCGCGACATCTTCCTTGCGACAGAATCAATTCTATTGGAGACAGGACCCTATATGGCTTCAAAACTCAAACAAAAGCCTATGATTGGTCTTATTTATTGCTCAGGAGGCCTCAACTCAAATTTTAAGTCATTCCGACATCGTTAGACCCAGTTTTGGCTTCTGACGGAAAATCGGCGGCTCTACATGACAAAGTCTTCAGCTTTTCTGGAAAATTGGAAACTTTGCACTCCAAAATGCAAGAATTCTCATCAAGTTTTCTACAGGGAAATCAAGCCAACAAATGTAAAAAAGTTTTAAGAAAAATGCAGAAGAAAAAAAAGAAGAAAAGACTGCGAAATGGCCGAAAAACGACGACCGAAGGGGAAACCCCCCCTAGGGTCGCAGCCGGCGACCGTGGCCCATGGTCGCAGGCGACCCTGGAGATCTGGGTCGTTGGATTTGCCCTGGAAGGCCCGTTTTCCGTCCCTTTTCGCGTTTCGATGCTTCCGGCCCCTGTGATTTTCCAAAACTTAGACTTTTGAGGCACCAAATCCATCGCATCCATCAGAATCATGGGTCGGTCCGTCTTTAAGAGTATCAAAATAATCATTGATCGCCAACCGATCAACCAAAAAAGTGCACTTTCCACCCGATCGATCGAGAAATCAAAAGGACAGTTGTCACCGGCCTGCTGTTAGCAATCAATGTCTGAAAATACATGGTCATCCAATGTCGATCAGTATGAAGATCCATCGATGATCATTGCTAGAAGAATTCCAAAAGACGCGGCATGACCCGCGATTCTTCAACTGCTCGGGGAGCACTTACTGCAGTTAATTGACTAGCTTTATTGCAGTCATTAATTCAGTACTTTGGACGGCCCAATCAGAAATAAGCATTCGGGAGTTACAAGTCAAAGGTTTCATGGCATTTAAACCATGAAACTCCTCCCATCATGATGATTAAAGGCGATTAAATACATTTAATCTCCACCGGCCAATCAGAAGCCAAGAAAAAGGAGTTACAAAATAAAGAAATAAATCTTGTAACTCCTCCCATTATGCGGCTTAATGACAACTAAAGCCCATAAACTCTCCTAAATGGCTACCAAGAGCCTATAAATAGGAGAGCATCCCAAGCATTCCAGAAGACGAAAAAACACTTCTAAAAATCCGGAAATCCAGACAAAAAAAGACATCAGAAATCTAAGAGAAAGAAAGAGAGAAAACTCTGCTGAAGTCCTGCACCGACCACCACTACAAGGTGACAAAAGTCTCTTGGGGGGTATTCCCTCCCAAGGTCCTTGCCTTCTCCTTCTGCCTCTAATAGTTTAGACGTGGCTTTTCAGCCCATCCACTTAGTTTTTTGTTGGACGTAGGACCTCTTCTTGGTCTTTGTCCTCTAAAAATCTGAGGTTATAGCCAAGCCATGCGAATCAAGAGCATCCTCCGTTCTCATCTGCATGGATGATGGCGAAGTCCACAATTGGCTTGCGACCGTCAATCTGAACGAGTCCCCCACAATCTCCGAAGAAGTTAGATCCTCATTTTCATGCTTTTCATTGTAGTTCGTATTATTTTAAAAGAGACAAAAATCACAACTCTTGTCTTTCATTATTGATAAGAATTGTAAATCGGCTATAAACGCCAAAACCGGCTATAAACGCCAAAATCTGCTATGAATGCGAAAAGTCGCCTTCCACGGCAAACATCGCCTTTCACGGCAAAACAAATGAAATCGTGTTTTACGGCATTTCAAAAACTTGTCTCTTTTCTTAAATATATGTGCAATGGAAACTTGAAAAAAGTTGATTTCCTTTTTACTTACGAAGGTCGATCTCCGGATCACCACTTACAATTCCATGTAAAATCACCCAAAAAAATATTGATTGCCGCTTTGCCCACTCCGGGCGCGAAGGGGTCAGACCAAAACGGACTCCCACGTCCACCAACCTCGGTAGCGCCGAGAGCATGAAAAAAGCGCGCTCCATCAAGCTGGCACACACGGTGGGACTCGTTCATTTAAGAACACGATGCTTGGAAATGAAATATTTGCATACCATATTTTTGCTCTATGCTTATACTTCTTTACTGGAATCCTTGGCCACTTTCTAGTTGGTGGCCTATGTTGGATTTCGCATCTAAAAAAAATGAGATGGGATTTTTTGAGAATTTCTAATTCTATCTTTGAATTTATTTCAACTCTTTCTCTTTTAAAAAAAAATCAGATTTCTCAGTTTGGATTCAAAACTGAGAAAGTTTGATCATCTCTTATCGTTAATGTGCTTGCAGAAATGTTGAGCCTGTTCGAATTTGGATTTGGGCCATCTTTTCTCTTCGATGAGTTCATTAGAGATCTAAAAAAACAATTAGATTTCTCAGTTTGGATTCAAAATTGAGAAACTTTGATTCTCTCCTATCGTTCATGTGCTTGCATAAATGTTGAGCCTGTTCGAATTGGGATTTGGGCCATCGTTTCTCTTCGATAAGTTCATTAGAGATCTAAAAAAAAATTCAGATTTCTCAGTTTGGATTGAAAATTGAAAAACTTTGATTCTCTCATATCGTTCATGTGCTTGCAGAAATGTTGAGCCTGTTCGAATTAGGATTTGGGCCATCGTTACTCTTCGATGAGTTCATTAGATATTTAAAAAAAAATCAGATTTCTCTGTTTGGATTCAAAATTGAGAAACTTTGATCCTCTCCTATCATTCATGTGCTTACAGAAATGTCGAGCCTGTTCGAATTGGGATTTGGGCCATCATTTCTTTTCGATGAGTTCATTAGAGATCTAAAAAAAAATCAGATTTCTAAGTTTGGATTCAAAATTGAGGAACTTTGATCCTCTCCTATCGTTCATGTGCTTTCAGAAATATTGAGCATGTTTGAATTCAAATTTTGGCCATCGGTTCTCTTTAATGAGTTCATTAGAGATCTAAAAAAATCAGATTTCTCAGTTTGGATTCAATTGAGAAAGTTTGATCATCTCCTATCGTTCATGTGCTTGCAGAAATGTTGAGCCTGTTCAAATCGAAATTTGGGCCATCGTTTCTCTTCGATGAGTTCATTAGAGATCTAAAAAAAGAAATCAGATTTCTCATTTCGGATTCAAAATTGGGAAACTGTGATCCTTTTCCTTTTAGGCACCGGTGCTCGCAATAATATTGTGCCTGTGTTCAGATCGAGGATTGGGCCATCACTACAACAAATGAGTCTTTTTGTGACGTTTTTATTTGCAACGCTTTCGAAGAGTTGCTAATACATATTATTGGCAACGCTTTAAAGCGTAGCAACTGAGTTTTGGTAGGATGTAATTAGGACATTATCAACGACGCTTATAAGCATTGTTGATAATTTTTCCAAACTTAATGTTTATTAAAAATCTTTTTAAATTTTTTTTAAGTGTAGTAGGTACGCTCTTATTTTTGTCTTTTATTTTGTTATATTGGCTACGCTTTGTAATCCGTCGGTGTATCTACTTACAAAGGATACGTAAATCTCCCCAGCCCGCCAACTCCAATATTCCGTTCGCGCCTTCATTTGGGAATTGAGAAATGTCTTTTCCCCTATCACCTACCCATTGTTTACATTTGACACCTTCCACCTTCAATCTTCCCTGCCGAACCCATTCCATCTCCGACCCAAGTGAATAAAAAATGCCAGCCAAACCCTCTCCTTTCTCTTCCACCAAGCATATCACCACTCCACACCACCACCGATCCCCTACCTCCATCCCAGCCCTCCACCGTTCTCTGAGCATAACCCATCGAAACCCAATTTCATCAAACCATCTCTAGAAAATCCCTTTCCATCTCAACCCTCGCACCAAAAACCAACCTGCCCAGACTTCACCACTGCTAACATCCCCATCCCAAGTAGGAAAAAAATCAGAAAAAGAAGAAAGGAAATATAAAAGAAAAAAAGGAGAAAAGAGCAGAGACAAAGTCAAAAGCATCACCAAACCCATCCTTTCCTTTGCCCGAAATCCCAAAACCAAAACCCCAACCCTAGCTACACCAAGTCCGCCCAACCCAGCCCATCGCCGCACAGAGCACCTGCTCCCGCCCCTGCAAGTGATGGTGAGTCCTCTCCCCTTTCATTTCTTCTTTCCATTCCATCCTTCTTTTGCTTTCTTTTCTATAATATTGTAGGGATTTTCTTTCTTTTGTGAAATATCATCATGTGTTTTGCATCTGGATCTTGTGATTTCATTACAAGTTCTTAAAATCTTAAGAACCCACTATACAAGTGGAATCGCTGTACAAATCGACACCCACATCCCTAGACAGGCCAGGTAAGCTGACCACTGACCAATTAAGCCAAAGCATATGGGGACCTGCAATGGGCTAGCCAAGGGAGGAAGGGCTCCAAAAAGAATAAAAGAACAACAGAGAAGATAACATAGTAACTAGCAAAAGAGAAGGCTAGCTATACAAAAGAGGGGAAAGCGAAAAAAGAAAGAAAGAAGACAAGTAGAAGACAAGTTGAACATATGGCGTCCTGTTATGTTTTCCTCTATTCTGCATTGATGTGTTCCATTTTGTGTCCTGACCTTTGTTGCTCAGATATGGCAGCATATGGCAAGGATATGACCTGGATATGAAAGGGTGGACCCAGGAAGATTTTCTATTTGGGAGTGCTCTTTTTAAAAAAGAAAAAAAAGAAAAAAGATCTGGAGCCATATGTGAAAAACACCTCAGGTTTTGAAAAAAGTTTTGAGAGGACCACCACCTCCCTCAAGTTCCACCCGTCACTATATATGGATATGTTGCATATTTTGAGGTATCTGGGTGCAATAATTCCTGAGAGTTACCAATTAAAAAACGTCCTGAGAGTTGCTGCCAGGTATCATGTAATTGATCATTTGGAAAACAAAGAATATCTCATTGAAGAATATGGATAGTGTTAGCTATTTTAAATTATATTTGTTATCAGTAGCAATACTCTTAAATGATTTATGACAAAAATTACAGCTTGTATTTATCTCTGATTAAAACTGTGAACTTATCTTGGAAGATATTCTGGTCATTTAAGATAGTATTCTTTTTCCTCTGTTTAGTGTACTAGTTAAGAATATGTTAGAAAAAATTACTTGCACTTGGTTTCTATCATAAGCAATTATACTTGGGTTGATACTGGGCCAGCTCATTGTACGCTGGACTGAGACTGACTCCATTAACCTCCAGGCTCAGTATAGGTTCGAGTTTTCAGGATATATAATTAATCTGGTTGGGCCCACACAGTACACTTACGTCTGCCAAAAGGTCTGGCTTCCTCAGTTGCGACCCCACTCATAAAAGAAGAATTACATGTGTACTCAAAAAATGAAGAAGAAGAAGATGATACTAAACCTGTTAAATTTTCGTTTGGAACTTTGGGTCTATTCGGCCGAACATTTCACTTTAGAGTCAAAACGAATGAGGTCAAGAATAAAATTGACAACTATGGTTGAACGTTATGTCCCTACTTCCAAGGAAAACCAAGGAACTCACATGTATCAAAATTAATAAAAAGATAAAATTACTGCAAATGTGTTTTTCTTTCTTGTGTGATTAGTGTGTGCTTATACATAACCAGCTTATCACAATTTAGTTAGATGTCAGGGACCTCTTTTTTTACATTTTATAGTAGCAAATAAGCAACCAGTAGTCTGTGAGTTGGTTGTGGTGTACACAAACTGCTCCTTTTTAAGCATTTGGAAGGCATCAAAAGTTGGATAACTACTTTAGCAAAGGAAGGGGGCAAAGAAAGAAAAAGAAAAGTAGTTGGATAGGTAAACGGGTCATTAGTGTGCCTTACCACATTAAATTCACATACTAGTTCATGGCAACAGCCATTTTTGTGCTTGAGAGAGACTCATTTCAAAATATTTGATGCAGATAATGGCACTTTCATCATATGATGTTGAACCAGAAGAATCTAAACCGGGCAATGTAAATAGAGCCATCCATGCTGAAGAGCCTCACAGGGCTGTTCCATCCAGGTATGAAAACCTAACCTGATAAGTGTATGGCAGTTCTTTCTCCACCTCATTTCTGCACAAGCTGATGACTGTAAGTAAAATTCCAGGGCTTAGGCTCCTCTCTTGACCCTTCAATTTCCAAGGACATGTTTGTTTATTGTGTAAAAAGTGTATCTGCTGCAAAACAACCTCCATTTCTGCTGTCCATGATGAAGCGAAAGCTTTAGAAATCCAAATCAAGATGTGGTACAAGCTCTTCAGTTTGTTATTATAGAGGTATATTGTACAGTGATGTACGTGTTGAAACAGATGTGACCTTTGAGAAACATTTTGATTTGGTTTTTTTATTTATTATTGTTGTCTGTATCTTTGATCTCTCCTGCAAATATTGGCTGATTTAGTTTGGATGCCAACAGCATTGCGAATGCCAGAGCTTGAGCTTATTGATCATGCAGGACTTGATTCTATTGTATTTATTTGAATTTTCCGTCTTGGGTGAGTTGTATTTCACTTCCAGAATTTCTCCCTACACCACACTATGCCTTTTCATTTTTGTTAATTATGTTTGTGCGGGGAGATTTTCAGAGCACCGGATTAAGCTAATTCCAGCCATCAGATGAGACTGAGCACTCACGTGCCAGCCGCGTGCTGCTCACGTGGCACCAGACTCACCCCGGCTAGCAAGGCAGAGGCCTCGGCCGAAGTCAGACAGCTCCATGCCACTAGCGCTGAGCTCAGCCACCCCCTACGTCTCCATCTCGGCTGAGAACTCCACCTCGGCTGAAGGAGCCGAGACGAGAGCCGAAGCAAGAAAAGACCTCCACTCGCACCCCTCACGTCGCCAGGCGCGTGAAGGAACAGGGGTACGAACTAGTAAGACAGATGCGACATCCATCCGTCCACAATCTTCGCTGGATCACTGACAAGGCGGCGTCCAGCGGCTGAAGCCACATCAGGGCAAGGCCCGAGGGCAGATCCGATGCTGCTCCTACCGCCAAAAGCACCCAACACGATCTGGCCCAACAAGACGCGCATTTAATGCATTGTGGGCTGATCCGACTGACATTAAATGCAGGGTGGGCTGGATTGGACCGCATTTATTACTTTGCGGGCTTATCATGACTCCCAGTCAAATCACGGGACACACACCAAGGTGTCCTCCAAAAATACCAGCCAAGCTTCTATAAATATAATCCCATACCACATGCAAGGTACGCACAAGATAACTCACAGAGCTGTTACTCTGCCTCTCTTCCTCCTCTCCTTCCATTGTTCCAGTTCCTTCACTGACTTTGGCATCGGAGAGCCTTGCGCCGCCCAGGCCAAGGTCCTCTGACCGTGTGTTCTTTCCTTTCAGGCTTTCGGACGGCACCCAGTCATCACCATCATTGGATAAGTCCTCTAAGGCTCCCCAGTTATTGTGGGTCATTATTTTCTGCACCTACAATTGGCGCCGTCTGTGGGAAGGTAATATCCCAACCTTCCCAACCTTCCCAACCTTCTTAACCTCAATCTCTCAGAGGCCATGCCTCCGAAAGCTAGGAAGGGCGTAGAGTCCTCAAGAGCAGCGCTCGAGCTGCCGCCACCGTCAACGGACGTCCATCCTCAAGGGCGCTCCCGCACGGTGCATGGCACGTCTGCAGGCGAGGGCCGCTTAGGTTCTCAGCTCTTTGTCGAGTTCCCCTTCCAAGAGGGACTCGAGCCCTCGATCTCAGCAGGAGAAGTCGTGCCACCCAGACGCGATGAGCGTCGGCATAAGCGTCCTCGGAAGGACAAAGCTGTGGCCGTAGGAGAAACGCGCCACGTTCAACCCCCTGCCACTGGAGGAGTTCTCGAAGCCCAAACTGCTCTCCTCCAGAGGCAAGAACAGCTGATTCGCGAGCTCCAGCAGCAGCTGAGGGCAGCGCAAACCGCCTCCTTGAGGCAGGTCTCTGAGCCTCGAGGGAAGAAGAGGGACGCCCCCAGCATGGCAGCCCAGCCTCCCCGCGAGGATCTCAAAAACCATCTGGACCCAAAGCGGAGCCAGATTCGTGACGAAGGCTCGAGCAACAGCCGGAGTCATCATAGCCGCGATGGTCGAACTCATAGCCATCGTAGCCCGAACCACTCCAAGCGAAAGCCAAAGGCTCAGACTCCAGAGAAGGACGACGAGCAGGAGCGGTTCGACAAACACGTCAGGCTAGCTCTTCAGCACAACCTGGACGTGCGGGACCAGAAGCAGATCTGTGGTCACACTGATCTGGGGGGGCTCACCCTTCACAAAAGAGATCGAGCGCACCCCCTTGCCCAGAAAGTTCTCCGTCCCGCGGTTCGTCCCCTATGACGGACTGTCCGACCCATCCGCTCACCTCCGACACTTCTCCCAGAAGATGTCCATCTGGGGGAATGAGGGTCACCTGAACTGCAAAATCTTTTCCTCCAGTTTGGGTGACCTCCCCCTGAAGTGGTTCTGTTCTCTCCCAGAGAAGTCCATTTCGAGTTGGAAGGAGCTCCAGCTCTCCTTCCTGAAGAAGTTCCAAGCCTACATCGTCGTCCCCAAGAAAGAAGGGGACCTCCTCGCCTTGAGAATGAAGCAGGGTGAGACCCTCGCCAAGTTCGCCCAGCGATTCTGGGCGGTCTACAGCCAGATCGAGGGCACCAGGGAGGAGATAGCAATCTACGCCTTCCAGCATGCCCTGATCCCCGGCCACGACTTGCGGAAGGACTTGGCCGGGGACCCCCCGGAGTCCATGCCAGAGTTGATGTCCCGGGTAAAGCGCTTCATCGCCCAGGAGGAAGACGAGATCCGAGCCCGGGATCAGAACGGGCATCCGGAACCCGAGCACGAGAGCAACCATCCTCGGCAGAGAGGCGGGGAGCCCTTCCAGAAGCAGGAGCCCAAGCAGGCTTGGGTCGCCAGTTCGGCGATGCCCACACCACCTAGGTCTGGGGGCAGTAGGAGGCCAAGGCCTCGGGCCAGCGCCTATCAAGGCATCAACGTCGTCTTCAGAGAGCCGATACACCAGATCATGAACAAAATAAAGGGTAAGCCGTGTAAGTCCTTGGGATCCTTACCCTAGAGGGGGGGTGAATAGGGTGAGCTACAACTAGTGACCAACTATGACCAATTTTAATTTATTTAAATCAATTAGTCACATGTGATGATTAATCAAACAAAATGCGGAAGCTTTAAACAATTACAATCATCACAATGCAATCACCACAACACAAGATTTATAGTGGTTCGGCCTCAATGCCTACATCCACTACCGGCTTGTGTTCCTCACACCCCACCGGATTTCCACTATGTATGCTTTTCAATAGGCTAAGCAATAACCTTTACATCTATGCTTTTCTAGGCTAAGCAATAACCTTTACATCATGCTTTTCAAGGCTAAGCAATAACCTATACAACCAAATGGTTGGTTCTCTCTCTTAGTAGTGTCTAAAATACACTTGATGGAGATACATATTTAGCTCAATACATTGCCTCTTAAATAGGCGGATATAAAAGTGAAAAACTAACTCACACAAACACTATATGAATGCAAAGATGAATGCACAAAGTATATGCATGATGTCCTCAATCAATTTTAAAATAAAAGCTCATAAATGTATGCCAAAGGCTTTTGAAAGTTTTAGCTCAAAACATTTATGATTGAGGAAATGCTAATCACATGTTAAAAGTAACTTGTAAAAGACATACCTAAGTATTCTACACAAGTTGTGAAATTCAAAGAACAAAACATGTGATGCATATGGATTTCAATCAAATTAAAAATGAAGCTCAATATAAGTATGCCAAAAACATTTTTAAAGTGTAAAACACAAATATAGATTTGATTGAAATTATGGGTCAAATCACATGTAATTAAAAGGACAACTTGAAAATGATATACCAATCAATGTTTAAACAAGTTGTAAAACTTTAAAACAAAATACATGTGATTTATAAAGTTGTTGAATCCAAAACATAAGATAGATTTGAAAGTGATTTTCTTATGATGAAAAACAACAACCAAAGATTCAACCAAGTATAGGAATCATGTTACATATGATTTCAAAGATGATTCCAAAACATGATCTACTTAGATATACCAATTTAAGTACTACTTGGTTTGAATCAAGGTGATGTATCCAAAACAATGAATCAATTCAAAACATAACCATGTTAAGGACACAACAAATCATACATTAACATGCTAGAAAAGATTTACCAATAAATAGAATAAAGCATGAAAACATATGATTAGGAAAAGCAAGCTTACTTAGTGATTCAACTTCATTAATCCCAAGCTTTAGCTTTCCTAATGACCCTTAGATTCCCTTAGCTCATTCCCCTTTGTTTGGCCTCAAATCACCTTAAGGAGGGCCTAAAAGTTCCTCTCTTTTGGCTAAGGAATGAGCTTCTTTTTATACAAAAAAATGCCCAACGGCTAGTCCTCGGTCGACCCCCTACAGGGCTCGGTCGACCTGCCCTTCAACGGGCAAAAATATGACCGTTTGAAAATAATGCCGTTGCCTCTTTCCCGGTCGACCTGCAGTGGGCTCGGTCGACCGTCCATGGGCTCGGTCGACCGGCCACACTGCAGGTCGACCGGGTCCCCTGGACCAATTCCCCCAAAAATGCATATTTTGCATATTTTAAAGTATTTTTCTTTGGGGACTTTTTGGGCCATTAAATCAAGCTTGAAATCATGTTTTAAATCATTCTAAGTGGTTTAAAAACATGAAACATAAAAAGCCTAAAAATGATTTGAAACTTTAAAATCAAAGGCTAGCTTGATTCTTAAAAACTCTTTTCAAAATCAATGCATCCAAGGTTTAAAATCAAAACATGCATGAAACATGAAATTTAAAAGTCTTAAATCAATGCATGTGAAAATATAGATTTCAAGTATTTTAAAATCAATGCTCATGTGAAAATTCAAATGATGATGAAAATGATAATGCATCCACCAAATTGCAATCTACAAAATTCCTAACAATCTCCCCCTTTGCAATTTGATGGCAACTCACTCAACACTGAATTTTCATACTAAGTCTTCAGCTCCCCCTTAGCTGGACAAGTCTTGAAATCTCTTGGATGCTTCTTTGACTTAGCTTGGGCTCTTGTTCTTTTTCTTCATTCTTGATGCTTGGAGCTTGATCATTCTTCAAGCTTTCTTTTCTTCTTTAGCCAA
Organism: Litsea cubeba; assembly: GCA_012931725.1. NCBI lineage: Eukaryota > Viridiplantae > Streptophyta > Magnoliopsida > Laurales > Lauraceae > Litsea > Litsea cubeba. The sequence goes on from CM022950.1 coordinate 34,415,004, forward strand.
GCAACTTCTTTAACTCCCAAGCTTAGTCTTCTATCAACTCTCCCCCTTTGACCATGCACTCTCTCTCTTTGGCAAGATATGCATCTTCTCCCCCTTTGGAAGATAATACAAAATCTCCCCTTGGATAAATTGACAATATTCTCCCCTTTTGACATCTAGAATATTCTCCCCCTTTGACATTAAATTGCAAAGGTACCTACACACATGACATAAGGAAAATACCTTTTAGTAGCACCTGTTAACGAAAGAAATCGAAAATGAAATATATAACAGGTATCATGTATGGTAGTAGTCTAAGGGTATAAAGCCAATTCAATGGTGAATTTGATCAAAACTAATACTTCCTATGAAGGTTTATACTCCCCCTCAATCCATTCTCTCCTTTTGTCAAACTTTTGACAAAGATTTAACTATTTGGTTCAAGAAGAAGATGGTTTTACCAATTGAGGGTAAACTTCAAGGAAAGGATTAGATTCATTTAACTATAGAGCTCAATATGATCAAATTACCATGATTAAGAGCAAGGTCATGGAGAAAAGCAACCATGGATACCAATTGGAATAAAGAAATACCAATTGAGATGAAAGGATATGACTATTATCTCAATCACTCTAAAATGGAGTGAAAAAGAATATAACTACTAGGATCAATCCAAATTAGAGCTATCCATGATGTTATGGGGTTTATTCAACATAGCATCAATCAATATACCTATGAAAAACATATGCTATGTAAATTTTGAAATCATTTCATCCAATCAAAAAATATGACTATCATGTGCACAAGATGAATGAAATGAAGTTCAAACATGAAGCCTACCTCAACCATTAACCAACCAAGATTATTAACACATAAAAATGGTGGTCATAAGATTTACCTATATGAGCATGAGAGGAGGCAAACATGAAGATTATGATGCTAATGAAATGTGACAAATATAAGATCAAGCATCATAAAAGAATATTCATCACTTTTAATGATATAACTAATGAGCATAGTGATGAACATGAGAAATTGCATATAAAGATATAACTTGGAGATGTATGCAATTTGAAAAACCATATGAACTCAACATGAAAGAAACCCATCTAAAGAAATATGCCGATAAGATACAAAGAATGGATTTTGATGAGAGTCTCATATGATCATAAATATGATATTGAAAAATGCACAAGCGATATTACTATGAAATCATGCATAAATCAACATCACAACCATCCATCTATAGCAAAGCTTATGAAGTACAAAGGATGGATTTGAGAGTTCTAGTATGGTATCCACAAATGTAACTTAAAAGTACAACCATACATGGAACTATATGACATTTGCATAGAGAGGATCAATTATAATCAAGATCTAACTCATACCATATCATAAAAAAAAGAATATAACTATTCATGCACAAGAAGGTATGAAGTTAGAACGATATCATGGATCGCATATAGATGAAAATGGATCTCATATAAGGTATACCTATGAAGAACAATGTTTTACTTCAAATTCATCTAAAATGATCCATTAATCTATCATGTAAAATTTCCACTCTAGCAAATGTACTAAGCTTACAATGCAATGGAAAATGGATATGAGGATCATACCAAATGAGCTTAGCACACAAAATCAAATATGTACTTAAGAAACTCAAATGATAATGAAACAAAAGATTTTACTATAAAGCACATAAATAATCATCAATTTGCATTAATGAAACGATATACAAAGTTAGGCAAAAACATGCAAATCAATGACATCATACCCAACCATACAAAGTAAGACATAATAACAAGTCAATTTGCATTTGAAGGAATGTAACTTTGTTGAGCAAAGATGCAAATTGCTTGTAAAATGTATTTCCTTCTAAATGATATAAACATAAGCACAAGGAAATAAACTCATGGAAAACGCTTCAATAAATATAACTAATAAAGCTTTAAACATTTTCCAAAGATCTTTTAATTCACTCAAACATTCAAAATCCAACAATGAATCATTCATAAAATTATGATCAAGTGACTTTGAAAAATATGAAGTGAACTAATATCAAATCTCAATTTGTAATCAAGGATATAAATACAAATGCTCATACAAATTGATTACATATTTTCCATACCAAAGGATATAACTTGTAAGTTCATGGAAAATCTAAATTGATTTGAATCATTTGTTTTACAAATAATCTAACTATGATATCCAAACAAATGATTTTCCAACATCAAATGATCATGAAAAATCTAGCTAAGAAAGCTTTTGTAATCACAATCAATTGATGATCATCAAATAGAAATGCACTACAATAGATATAACTATATGAGAACAAAATGCAAATCTATATGAGAATATTGCAATCAAATGATTTTGAAACCCAAAGATATAACTAAGAAAGTTCATGGAGACAAAATCAAATGATCACAAAGAAACATTGCATTTTATAAGATGTGACTATGTAGAAACAAAATGCAAATGTAACATGACCAACAAATAGATATGACTAAAAAGAATAGGTTGGTCTAATGAGGTTCAAGGTCTTAAGGTTAGTCCAAAAGTCTATCTTTGAAGATTCACCTAAGGTCTTGATAAGGTTGTCCTTGAGGGTTTACTTTGAGGTCCCACCAACTCTTAGAGTTTTAACTTGAAAAAGTTTTAGAGTGGTGAGATAGATTCTTAGGGGAAATTAGAGAGCTAGGAAGGAAAAATTCATTTTCAACCATAGTGGAAATCATTCTTAATGATATGCAATAAAACACAACTCTAGGGTTTAAATCTAGATTTAAGCAAATATGGATCAACTCCGGGTGTTTAAGCCCTAAATGGAGTAACCTCGCTCTGATACCAATTGTAAGTCCTGGGGATCCTAACCCTAGAGGGGGGGTGAATAGGGTGAGCTACTAATAGTGACTAACTATGACCAATTTTAATTTATTTAAATCAATTAGTCACATGTGATGATTAATCAAACAAAATGCGGAAGCTTTAAACAATTACAATCATCACAATGCAATCACCACAACACAAGATTTATAGTGGTTCGGCCTCAATGCCTACATCCACTACCGGCTTGTGTTCCTCACACCCCACCGGATTTCCACTATGCATGCTTTTCAATAGGCTAAGCAATAACCTTTACATCTATGCTTTTCTAGGCTAAGCAATAACCTTTACATCATGCTTTTCAAGGCTAAGCAATAACCTATACAACCAAATGGTTGGTTCTCTCTCTTAGTAGTGTCTAAAATACACTTGATGGAGATACATATTTAGCTCAATACATTGCCTCTTAAATAGGCGGATATAAAAGTGAAAAACTAACTCACACAAACACTATATGAATGCAAAGATGAATGCACAAAGTGTATGCATGATGTCCTCAATCAATTTTAAAATAAAAGCTCATAAATGTATGCCAAAGGCTTTTGAAAGTTTTAGCTCAAAACTTTTATGATTGAGGAAATGCTAATCACATGTTAAAAGTAACTTGTAAAAGACATACCTAAGTATTCTACACAAGTTGTGAAATTCAAAGAACAAAACATGTGATGCATATGGATTTCAATCAAATTAAAAATGAAGCTCAATATAAGTATGCCAAAAGCATTTTTAAAGTGTAAAACACAAATATAGATTTGATTGAAATTATGGGTCAAATCACATGTAATTAAAAGGACAACTTGAAAATGATATACCAATCAATGTTTAAACAAGTTGTAAAACTTTAAAACAAAATACATGTGATTTATAAAGTTGTTGAATCCAAAACATAAGATAGATTTGAAAGTGATTTTCTTATGATGAAAAACAACAACCAAAGATTCAACCAAGTATAGGAATCATGTTACATATGATTTCAAAGATGATTCCAAAACATGATCTACTTAGATATACCAATTTAAGTACTACTTGGTTTGAATCAAGGTGATGTATCCAAAACAATGAATCAATTCAAAACATAACCATGTTAAGGACACAACAAATCATACATTAACATGCTAGAAAAGATTTACCAATAAATAGAATAAAGCATGAAAACATATGATTAGGAAAAGCAAGCTTACTTAGTGATTCAACTTCATTAATCCCAAGCTTTAGCTTTCCTAATGACCCTTAGATTCCCTTAGCTCATTCCCCTTTGTTTGGCCTCAAATCACCTTAAGGAGGGCCTAAAAGTTCCTCTCTTTTGGCTAAGGAATGAGCTTCTTTTTATACAAAAAAATGCCCAACGGCTAGTCCTCGGTCGACCCCCTACAGGGCTCGGTCGACCTGCCCTTCAACGGGCAAAAATATGACCGTTTGAAAATAATGCCGTTGCCTCTTTCCCGGTCGACCTGCAGTGGGCTCGGTCGACCGTCCATGGGCTCGGTCGACCGGCCACACTGCAGGTCGACCGGGTCCCCTGGACCAATTCCCCCAAAAATGCATATTTTGCATATTTTAAAGTATTTTTCTTTGGGGACTTTTTGGGCCATTAAATCAAGCTTGAAATCATGTTTTAAATCATTCTAAGTGGTTTAAAAACATGAAACATAAAAAGCCTAAAAATGATTTGAAACTTTAAAATCAAAGGCTAGCTTGATTCTTAAAAACTCTTTTCAAAATCAATGCATCCAAGGTTTAAAATCAAAACATGCATGAAACATGAAATTTAAAAGTCTTAAATCAATGCATGTGAAAATATAGATTTCAAGTATTTTAAAATCAATGCTCATGTGAAAATTCAAATGATGATGAAAATGATAATGCATCCACCAAATTGCAATCTACAAAATTCCTAACAAGCCGTTCTTCGAGTGGCCTCAGCCCTTGAGAAATGAGCCCACCAACGGCAGTCGAAGCAAGCTCTACTGCTCCTACTACAAAGGTAAAGGACACAAGACCGAGGAGTGCAACTCTCTGAAGTGGTACCTCAAGAGACTCGCCGGCGAAGGCCACCTCCCAGAATTCGTCAAGACAGAAGATGCCGGCGGCAGCGGGGGCCGAGTTCACCAGATCACGGCTCGGGACCCAGACAGCGAGGACTCCAAAAAGATCATTAACGTGATCCACCTGGCATCCTCGGTTCCCTCTCCCTCATCTCGCGGAAGCTCGCATCGCACGGGAAGAAGGTGATGGAAGCCGAGCTCGGACTGGCATCCAAAAAAGCTCGCCGCGGCCGACCTGCGATCTCTTCTCTCAGACAAAGATCTCGGGGGAATCCAGCTCCCCCACAACGATTGAGGCCACGGCCGAGGTCATGCTGAACTCGGCAGACCCAGACAGGTTCCCCCTGATCGGCGCCACCACTGGTCACGACCGGATGAGCTTCCTTGACGCCTACAGAGACTGCCGCCGAGTCCCACTTCACAACCCCGACGGTCTTCCACCTCGGCAACACCTCTCCGGCCTGCAGGATGGAAGCAGTCAATTCCTTTAGAGATCGGCCTTCTCGCAGAGCTGATCGACCAAGGCCGAAGTAAGACAAACCTGGCCATGGAGTTGGAGCTGGCGGACAAGCGCCAAGGAACAATAGCCCTGCGTCTGACCGATTATCGACAGCGGTTAGCCAGAGCGTGCAATCAAAATGTCTAAGTGAGGTTCTCCCTGGGAGAGCCGGTTCTCAAGGAGACCCCGCCAGCTGACAGCCAAACAGAGGAAAGCCGGCCCCGAGCTTGCATGGCCCGTTCAGAATGGTCTCACAGGCAAGCCGCTGCCGAGATCGTGGAATGCGTCCTGCCTGAAGAAATTCTGTTTCTAAAAAATGTAGCAAGTCTCAATCAATGAAAGTGCCTTTTGCCCTGTCGTCAAATCTGTGTCATCTCTCCTCACATGACTTCGGCAACTCCGGGTCCACCGCCCTGGAAAAGGCCTCGAGTCCAAACTCGGTCGTTTCCTAAAGCTCCGGGTCCATCGCCCTGGAAAAGGCCTCGAGTCCAAACTCGGTCGTTTCCTAAAGCTCCGGGTCCACCGCCCTGGAAAGGGCCTCGAGTCCAAACTCGGTCGTTTCCTAAAGCTCCGGGTCCACCGCCCTGGAAAAGGCCTCGAGTCCAAACTCGGTCGTTTCCTAAAGCTCCGGGTTCACCGCCCTGGAAAAGGCCTCGAGTCCAAACTCGGTCGTTTCCTAAAGCTCTGGGTCTACCGCCCTGGAAAAGGCCTCGGGTCCAAACTCGGTCGTTTCCTAAAGCTCCGGGTCCACCGCCCTGGAAAAGGCCCCGAGTCCAAACTCGGTCGTTTCCTAAAGCTCCGGGTCCACCGCCCTGGAAAAGGCCCCGAGTCCAAACTCGGTCGTTTCCTAAAGCTCCGGGTCCACCGCCCTGGAAAAGGCCTCGAGTCCCAACTCGGTCGTTTCCTAAAGCTCCGGGTCCACCGCCCTGGAAAAGGCCTCGAGTCCCAACTCGGTCGTTTCCTAAAGCTCCGGGTCCACCGCCCTGGAAAAGGCCTCGAGTCCCAACTCGGTCGTTTCCTAAAGCTCCGGGTCCATCGCCCTGGAAAAGGCCTCGAGTCCAAACTCGGTCGTTTCCTAAAGCTCCGGGTCCACCGCCCTGCAAAAGGCCTCGAGTCCAAACTCGGTCGTTTCCTAAAGCTCCGGGTCCATCGCCCTGGAAAAGGCCCCGAGTCCAAACTCGGTCGTTTCCTAAAGCTCCGGGTCCACCGCCCTGGAAAAGGCCTCGAGTCCCAACTCGGTCGTTTCCTAAAGCTCCGGGTCCATCGCCCTGGAAAAGGCCCCGAGTCCAAACTCAGTCGTTTCCTAAAGCTCCGGGTCCACCGCCCTGGAAAAGGCCTCGAGTCCCAACTCGATCGTTTCCTAAAGCTCCGGGTCCATCGCCCTGGAAAAGGCCTCGAGTCCAAACTCGGTCGTTTCCTAAAGCTCCGGGTCCACCGCCCTGGAAAAGGCCTCGAGTCCAAACTCGGTCGTTTCCTAAAGCTCCGGGTCCACCGCCCTGGAAAGGCCTCGAGTCCAAACTCGGTCGTTTCCTAAAGCTCCGGGTCCAACGCCCTGGAAAAGGCCCCGAGTCCAAACTCGGTCGTTTCCTAAAGCTCCGGGTCCACCGCCCTGGAAAAGGCCTCGAGTCCCAACTCGGTCGTTTCCTAAAGCTCCGGGTCCATCGCCCTGGAAAAGGCCTCGAGTCCAAGCTCGGTCGTTTCCTAAAGCTCCGGGTCCATCGCCCTGGAAAAGGCCTCGAGTCCAAACTCGGTCGTTTCCTAAAGCTCCGGGTCCTGGACCCTGGAAAAGGCTCCAAGCTCCGACGCACAGTCGCTTCCTAAATTCCTGGTTCATACACCCCTAAAGATCGCACGGCCAAGGTCTCCGATGCTCTGGGTACGAACACCCTCGAGATCACGCCGAACTCAAACAGCCGAGATCACGCCAAAACTCACTTCGGCTCGGCTCAATCTCCCCATTTCGGCCAAGGTCAGCTTTCGAAAGAAGAGCAGTGCGAGCATGGAAATACAGAAATGCTAATGTACACGGATTGAGCGAACACAAAACTCGTCCCTTCTTATTCATTGTAATTGCTTCATTACATGGATTACAAACATGAAACAAAATACACAGAAAGGCTCGTGGCCCCCGAAGACCCAAGAGAAAGCAGGCTTTGAGACTACTCTTCACCGACACCGCCCGCCGACCGGAAACCTCGGGCGGAAAGGCTTGTTGCATCCTGCCCCGAGGTCTTGATATCCCACAAGAAGGAGGGTCTGCGGCATGATTCAGAACCGCCCCCTAGGACGAAGCAGGACCCCCAGGCGCCCGGTGCCAGGAGCTCTGCAACACGCTTTGGCTGGTCAGACCAAAGTTTGCAAACAGGAGCCCCCTCCTGGGGCATTTCTAGTCCTACCCTCCGCCCAGAACCTCGCGGAATGACGACAAGGCCGCCGAGCGCAGGGGGCGCCACCAACCCACGGCTTCAAAGATTCCCATGCAACCGCACCAGGGAAGGCTGGCCGTAGACCCGCGTTCAGAGAGCGCGTGGCCTACGAGGACCATCTTCAGAGAGCGCGCAGCCTGCGGCAGGCCTTCCCCCTCGGAGGAAGCCATCACCTGGCACAGGAGTTCCATCTGGGTCAAGGGCCCATGAAGATCTATTAAGCATGGCTGCCAGGTTGTTTGAGTATCCTGGTTCCCTCGTCCCTTCCATGGCAAGCCTGTCACTCCTATTTATAGGAAGAACGGAGGGCCCGATCTCCGAGGGAAATTATGAGGTGAGGTCTCTCACGTCTTGCGTGGCGTGCTAGACTTCCCCCATACTGACCAGCGGCTCCGATGATACCACGTGGAGCCATCCCCTCGTTCCCCTCAACGGTCACATCACCATGCCTACTGCTACACAAGATCGCCCCAGATACGGAGTATCAGCGTGAATACCGGAAAATATCGCCCGGGATACAGAGTATCGTCGCGAGCACCCAAGATAGCTCGGCACTCAATTCTAACGTCCCATCACAGAAAACACCATGCCGAGCTCAAGCACGGGAGTACCGAGAGACAGAAGTAGAGGGACGAGTGGTCAAAGAAACTTTCAATTGCATTAAAATCCTTGTCATTACATTATGCGGCAAATACAATTGAAGGAAATTGCAAAAAGCATAAAGCAGAGAAGCGAATGTTCCGAGGTCATGCCCGGTTAGACCCACGGGCTGCAGCGTCAGAGACTTCTGGAGGAGCGGAAAGCCGGCGTCGGGAGTGGGTACGGGGGAGGCTCCCGGAAGGTAGGGTGGTCCTCAGAAGCCCCGGCCTCCTTCAGGCCGGCACGCCATCCTTTCACCCAGGCCTTAGCCTCACGACGAGGACCCTTTCCTTGTAGTTGTCAGACCCCGACCCAGGTTTAAATATTTAATTATGTTTTAAACCGTGATTAGTGGATAAGTGGGGTTAGTGGACGATTAGCTTATTTTATTAAGCTAGATTAGGTGTTTGAATAGCTTTGAGAACCGTTATTAGCCCTTGACTTAAGTTTGACACGGGCCGGGGCGCCCATGGATTATGTGTAAAATTGTTGAGTTTGTTCATGATGCTGTGAAATCCCAATTTAGGTGTATTTCAACTTATTTCCTTTAGATCATCAACTTTCATGTTTTGGCCAACTTGATTTTGTGATCAGAAATCGCGTTTTTTCGAGAAAAAGGGCAAAACTGACATTTCACACAAAACCTGTACCCAAATTTCGAAAATTCCAGAAATTGTCAAAAATATACTTTTTGGAAAAGTAGAAATTTCGCCGATCATTTTTGTCTTCTTCGTCGTTTTCGTTCGGGGCCCGCAAGTACCGTTTCTAGGCTTGTGAAGATCGGGGCCCACAATGGCTTGTCTCTTAAGAAGAGAGCTTTTCTTTCTTCTTCTTCATTTCCATTCCAGCAACTTTCCTTTGCTAGGGTTTTTCCTTTCCTTTCTTCTCACTCTCTCTCATCTGGAACTCTCACTTGGTGAGGTGCTCTTGGAGGATTGATCTCCTCAAACTCTTCCTCCCTCTTCAAGCTTCCCAAAGATACCATTATTGAGGAGTTTGGGCTAAGAGAAGCCCCTTCTTCAAGCCTCTCTTCTTTGTTAGGGTTCCTCAAGGTTAGCATTGGTTTCCTAAACTCTAGATCTTTCCTTTCCTCTCCATTTGGAGTGTTTTTAATCCCATTTGCTAAGGTTTTCATTGAGGATTCACAAATGTTGACATTTTAGGGTTTCTTGGGAAAATTTTTGGGGTTTTTGTAGATTTGGAGCTTGAAGCTCTAAGGCTTGGTTTAAGGAGTGATTTTGATCTTATCTTGGCTAGAGGCAAGTATATTTCAACAATTATATGATGTTTTTCTCTCATTGGCTCTATTTCTTGATTTCCCTTTTTGTGTTAATCTCCTTTAGTTTATGGTTTGCTTTGATTTAATGAACCATCTTAATAGTTATCTTAATTTATGTTATTGCTCTACTATGCATTGGAAGTTTGTTCTCCTTATGGTTTCTTGAAGAGTTTGTTTCATTGTGCTCAAATGGGTGTTCAAAGAAATGGAAAAGAAGTTTGATTTCTTTAAAAGTGTGGAGTTTATGTTAATTAGATGGTTATGGGTGATGGTTTAATGATTTGTGGAGGTTGAGAAGAGGCCCAATATGTTGTAGAAGTGTGTATGGAAGAAGGGATTGAAAGGGGATTGAAATGATCAAGAAAGAAGAAGAGAAACAAAAAGGAAAAGAGGATTTCTGCACTCGGGCTGGACTGGGCAGGCCCAGTCCGCTCGAGCGACCCACTGGGTCGCTCGAGCGGACCAGGCACTGTCTGGGTCCGCTCGAGCGACCCACTGGGCCGCTCGAGCGACCCAGCTACTGTCTGGGTCCGCTCGAGCGGACCTGGGTCCGCTCGAGCGAGCCCAGCTCAGTCTGGGCTCGGGTTTGGGCTTGTTTCAAGGCAGTTTTGGGCCTGTTCTCAGGGCTCCTTTGGGCCTGTTTTAAGGTCAGTTCTTGGACCAGTTTGAGACCTATTGATGGGCTATTTCAAGACCTGACATTGGACTGTTATATGGCCTGAATCCTGGGCTGCTTTAAGGACTGAATTGGGCCTGATTAGTGGACTGTTTGAGCATTGGGGAAGGACAGTTGTGGGCCTGATTAAGAAGGGATTTAAACCTACACTTTTAAGGACACATTCTATATAATTTCAAGCCCACTTCGGGCCTATGTCCAAGCTCAATTCAGCCCCAAACTCTCTCCTATAAGTGAAGCCCATTCAACCCTTTTCAAGCCTAGAATTCATGGTGAGAAGTGTCTTGGACTACGGCCAATGTCACTTGAAAAACCCCTCAAGTCTAAATGTACACTTGATCCCTTATGATTGTCAATGATCTTCGGTGGCACCAAATCACTTTCTTTAATGACAATAAAGGGGGGTCAAATGTATATTGAGACTACCCGCTTAGTCGACCGAACCATCATACATTCTTTTGTATAAAAAGACTTTTGTTTTGGTTCCTTCTCCAACCCTTTTATTGTTTTGAAGTGGGTTACCCCCATATTTTAGAAATGATGAAACTACTCACCTGTTTTGCTTGGCTTTGCCCATATGCATTTGTTTGGAGTAGTTCTCTATCGACTTTGGAAATGTATCTTATAAATAGAACTGCATTTCTTCGAGGTTTCGGATTTTCACTAAAATGGCACCACTAGGCTTAGGTCACCTTGTCGGACTGATCATCCGGCTTGGGGTCTTTATTTTGTTTGCCAGCTGCAGTTTGGATTCCGTTTGTACCGACCATGGCAACGGTAATTATCCGGTCCCACGAGTAGTGGCTACGGTTCTGTTTGATGACGACTATGTCGTTCCGGTCCCACGATTAGTGGCTACGGTTTGTCTGCTCCGGTTACTTCGGTAACAGGAGAATATAGCTTTATGTGGGTTGCCATTGTTTTTATGCATTAATATTCATCTCATGGTATTTGTCTATGCTACTCATCATGACATTAGAATTGTAAACCATCGAGATGTTTCTTCTATCTTTACTTCGACATTGTTATTAATCGTGATTTCATCGTAGCTCTTACTTATCATGTTTTGTTTTACTTTCATCCTATTATTGTTGTAATTGCTTGCCAGACCGTCGTGTCTGACTCTCTTTTGTTTGGTGTCAGATGTCGAGCCCCTCGCGGTTGAGGCGCACTTCGAGGCGGAACCTATAGTTCCAGTGGAGGGCGAGTGGCAGCCCGATGATGTCAATTAGACGTCGGGTTACCTTGGAGCTGCGATCACATTTTGGGGATTTCATGTTATATATTTGGGGTTTTTGTTATGGCCATTGTTGGCTGATTTTCTTTTGGGAAAGAATTGTAATTAATGCTTAACTTTACTTTTGTATCAACTTCAAACTAACTTTGGGGCCCACAGTAAATGTTTCTCTTTTGATGCTAGTCTCATGCGTTCTCATTTTTATACCCGTTTGTGAGACTTTTATGTTTGCTACAATGCTTCCGCGTAATTCATTTGTATGAAAGTGATTCTTATACATCACTATTGGATCGGATTCCGTGAATCCTTACCGCGGAAACCTGTGGGAAACTAGCTTGTGCGGGCGGAATTTTCCGGCCCCGTCGCGCCGCGTCCCCGGATTAAGGCCTCGTTTAGCGGGACCTCGGTCCGGGGGCGTGACAGTAGTGGGCGGTGACCTGCGCTCTGGCGTCCTCGAAAGCAGCATCGCACTCCGACTCGAGCTTCGCCTCGGCTTCATCCGCCCTCTTGGACTCGGCCTGAAGCAGGGCCGCATAGTCGTCTCCCATCTTCGATATGGAAACCTCGAGCTCGGCCACTCTAGCTCTCTCCACCTCGGCTTCCCCCTTCGCCTGCTCAAGCTTCGCCGCGTATTCTCCCTCCACCCTGGCTAGTTTCTGGGTGACGACGTCCAGGGACTCTTGCAAGCCGTTCTTCTCCACGGTCAGCTCGGCAGCATCCATACTGTATCTGCAGATCCTGTCAGCTACAGCCATGGTCTTCTGTGCCGCCTGTGAAAGAAACGGGGTATACGCGTTAGCTCCGGAGGACAGAGGTGCCAGACCGCCGGATTGGTGAAAAGAAATACAGAAAAGACTTACCGTGAAGTTAGACTGCAGCATTGACAGAATCAGCTTCTGGTCGCTGTACTTGTCCAGCTGCTCCATGTCCCGAGGTAGGGCGCAGGCTCGCCCCAGGGCCTCGAGGACCTGTGGGTCAATCCTGTGAAGAATGCGATCCTCCATCGTCATCGGCCTCCCCGGCCCAAGCATAAAGCTCGGCTCCCATAACGGCGGCCCCTGAGGCAGCGAGGCAGCGACCGAGCTGGGACCTGCATCAGTCCTCGGCATCTTCAGCGGCCGAGCCCCCTCCTGCTCAACTTCGGCCGGAGGCGAACGTACTTCTAGACCAATGGGGCTAGGAGGTGCGGGAACCTCCGCAGCAGCCGCGGGGGAATTCATTCGAACACTCGAAGGAGGCTCAGGGGAATTCAGATTCACAGACCCATGGGGGGCTCGGGCATCCTCCACTCCGAGCGCCAAGGCCTCGAGGTCTTCGAAAGACAAGCGCCTGGTGTGCCTCATCTCGGAACTTGGCGAAGGAGATCGGGCAGCCCGACTCGACTCCCTTCCCGGGACCTGGAGAGGTCTCGATCCCGACGTAGAAGCAAGAACGCCAGACGTGGCCCTAACGTCAGACGACGCCCGCGAAGGCTCCTCTACAGCCTCCGGACTGGCCTGTTCCTGCCCGACTTCGGGACCTGCACCTTCACCCTGGATCGGCTCTACGGTGCCCCGTAGATACCCTCGGTAATCGCTGCTGGCACCCCTAGCAGCGACCAAGCCGCCCTGCCGTCATGGCCACTGTACCGCTTTACTAGGCGGAGCCAGGCCTCGTTCCTCTTCCAGATGTAGCGGGCGGCCCGTTTTCCTCTCCTTCAAAGCTGTAACGAACAGAAGCGTTAGCGCGGCGGAGCAAAAAGAAACTATGAAAGACAGAGAGAAGGTATTTACTTGGAATGGTCCCGAAGTGGCGAGGGACTTGGTAGCCTTTATCGGTGTCGGCCACCCCGAACTCCCAGTTTCCCGAGACATACAAGAGATCGTCTCCGGCATACTTGCTTGAATCCTCCAAGTATCGGACAAAGCCGTCCCGGCCTGGCTTTGCCCGGAGATAATAAGCATCTCCGGACTTGCATATATCATATACGTCCTCAATATCGAAGACGCCGAGGTTAATGCCCAAAACCTCATTTAACCTGGCCGTGCCCATCACAATCTTGAAGGCATTGGGTAGCAGCTGGCAGGGGCAGAGGCGCCATTGACTGAGACATCTCCTGAGAAGGGGGTGAAGGGGAAAACGGACCCCACCTTCTATCACGGCCACTAGAGGAAACGGCATCCAACCCCCCGAGAAGTCGCGAAGGTTGATGCCGTTGGGATCCTCGCCCCTAACTTGGACGTCAGCAGGGACCCTAAAGGCCGACCTAAAGCCCTCGATCGCTGCCTCGCCCTCTAACCAGTGGCTATAGATTCCCATTTCTACCCCAGTCCAAAGACAGAAACCCACAGGAGAGGAGGCAGGGCAGAAGGAACTTACGGGAGCAAGACGATGACAGTGAGCAGCAAAGAGACACGGCCTCAGCAGCACACCACTTCTCAGACGAGGTTCCCTAGCAGCAGCTTAGTCTCCTTTGATTCAGAATGGCGACAGAGAAGAAGATGAACCTCGATGAACCTATATATATATCGCCAAAAGGCCCCCCCCTTTCCAGAGGACCCAGTCGGGCGCGCCAAAGGGACATCTCCTAGAGCTCCGCGCAAATCATTTCAAACATTGATTGCGTCCCTGACAGAACGGCGCGCACGATCTCGAGAAGACAGACGACTAACCAGAGGACGACACGCAGAGCCGTCAACCTGTCTCCAGCATTGAATGAGGGACGCCATTTATTGCCTCGATTATCCGAAGCGACCGTGAATCAGGGCCGAGAGGGACTCCCTCCACCGGGTAAGCACCGTCACATAGCTCCCGACCTCACGGCACTGACGATCTCCGCAAGGTCAGAAGCTAGGGGGCAATTGTGCGGGGAGATTTCCAGAGCACCGGATTAAGCAAATTCCAGCCATCAGATGAGACTGAGCACTCACGCGCCAGCCGCGTGCTGCCCACGTGGCACCAGAGTCACCCCGGCTAGCAAGGCAGAGGCCTCGGCCGAAGTCAGACAGCTCCATGCCACTAGCGCCGAGCTCAGCCACCCCCTACGTCTCCATCTCGGCTGAGAACTCCACCTCGGCTGAAGGAGCCGAGACGAGAGCCGAAGCAAGAAAAGACCTCCACTCGCACCCCTCACGTCGCCAGGCGCGTGAAGGAACAGGGGTACGAACTAGTAAGACAGATGCGACATCCATCCGTCCACAATCTTCGCTGGATCACTGACAAGGCGGCGTCCAGCGGCTGAAGCCACATCAGGGCAAGGCCCGAGGGCAGATCCGATGCTGCTCCTACCGCCAAAAGCACCCAACACGATCTGGCCCAACAAGACGCGCATTTAATGCATTGTGGGCTGATCCGACTGACATTAAATGCAGGGTGGGCTGGATTGGACCGCATTTATTACTTTGCGGGCTTATCATGACTCCCAGTCAAATCACGGGACACACACCAAGGTGTCCTCCAAAAATACCAGCCAAGCTTCTATAAATATAATCCCATACCACATGCAAGGTACGCACAAGATAACTCACAGAGCTGTTACTCTGCCTCTCTTCCTCCTCTCCTTCCATTGTTCCAGTTCCTTCACTGACTTTGGCATCGGAGAGCCTTGCGCCGCCCAGGCCAAGGTCCTCTGACCGTGTGTTCTTCCCTTTCAGGCTTTCGGACGGCACCCAGTCATCACCATCATTGGATAAGTCCTCTAAATCTCCCCAGTTATTGTGGGTCATTATTTTCTGCACCTACAATGTTGATAGAAGATGTAAGCAAGTTTGATTCCAAAACTAGATGGTTGTTATAAAACTGTTCTTTGAAAAGCATGTGCTGGTTTGTTTTGGTAGTTCTGTCTAATCTGTATAAATTACATA
This sequence comes from Litsea cubeba, assembly GCA_012931725.1. Classification (NCBI taxonomy): domain Eukaryota; kingdom Viridiplantae; phylum Streptophyta; class Magnoliopsida; order Laurales; family Lauraceae; genus Litsea; species Litsea cubeba. The sequence continues at coordinate 34,430,515 of CM022950.1, forward strand.
TTGAAGATCTATTGGAGTTGCAATGCTAGAGATGACTCAATTTTTCTCACCTTTCTACAGCTTGAAAATATTTTTCCCCATAACATTACTTTCTTTCGCTGTCTTGGTGCCTGTAAACATGACGGGTAGGAGTTTGGAGAATGTTAAAGATGTCACATTCAGTGACATTGATAAGCTATCAATATCTTGCACCAGAATCAGATAGGTAAATACATTTTCTTTTCCATATTGCAATCAGTGTTTTTAGACGCAAAGGAACATATAGTTTTGAAGATATTATTATTGGGTTTTTGTTGTGCAATCACAGTACACACCCATTTGAAGTATGTTTCTGTGGCTTTATTCCAATATTTAAAATAATTTATAAACAAGGTTCTGAAAATAAAAATCAACAGGGATTGCATCAAGCTCTTTGAAGTTGTTATTTACAAAATATATCTGATTTCTCATGATCCCTTGAAGTTTTTACTCAGAATGCATGTATTGGAAAAGTCAAGTGATATTTCTTTTATTCTAAGAAGGGACTTGTTGTTCATGTTCTTCAGATTTTGGGCACATTTGGTAATGGCATATGCCTTTACATTTTGGGCATGCTATGCTCTATATAAAGAATATGAAGACCTAGCTTCAATGAGGCTGCATTTTCTTGCCTCTCAATCTCATCGTCCAGATCAATTTACGGTCAGTCTGTTGAAGAAGTTGTTATTTGTTCCATATTGTGAAAAATGCTTTTATTTAAATAAACATCGAATTTGTGGTGAGGAATTGTGGTGAATGGATCAAATCTCACCCATATGCTTCAAGTGCAATTGCATGTGAAGTGCACAAGCTTTGCACATCTAAACATCACAGTACCCTCTTTTGTTTTCCAAAGTGAGAGTGCAGGGTGTGTGTAGGTGGTGCAGGGGTGAGTGCAGGGTTTGTGCAAGTGGTGCAAGGTGAGTGCAGTGGCTATGCAAGCTGGGTGATGATGGCAGTGCAGTGGGTGGTTGTGAGGGAGAGTAAGAGAGGAAGATAAAGAGAAGGGAAAGAAAAGAATGGAGAAGGATATGGTGATGGTGTCTGCAGTGGGGGTGCAGCAGTGATAGGTGGCAGGGGGAGGAAGAAAGGAAGGAGAGAAATGGGGGAAGGAAGAAAAGAAAAGGAAAGGGAGAGGGAGAGGGACCTGTACAGGCGTGGGTGTAGGGGAGGAGGAGAAGGAAAGAAGGAAAGAAGAGAAGGGGTGGGGAAAGAAATAAAGAAGAGGAGGTATTTTTACTTTCTACTACATAAATAGTAGTATTAGACTGTGTTTTTTCTTTCATTTTGGTATTTTCCTAGCATGAAGATCCCTGTCCTCTACTCATTAAATGCCAAGGTGGTGTTGGTCTTGACTGCATGTATAGTTCCACAGATGAATTTAGGATTTTTCATGCCATTGGTTTTTCATAAACTCTCTCTTGGATGGTAGTATCCAAGGTACAGTTCAATAGGAAACTGTTGGGATCCTTATTACCATATTAGTTTTTCAACTTTTGCATAACCTCAAATAGATAGTGGAATGTATAAGCATCTATGATGCCAAAACATTCAAACTAGTTGAGATGTAAGCTAACAATAAAAAGAAAATGAATAATTCATATCTTATTACTTAGGGAAAAGAATATTAGTTGAGATGCAGCAGTGATTGGAAGAAAGGAAGGAGAGAAGTGGGGGAAGGAAGAAAAGAAAATGAAAGAGAGAGGGAAGTGCACAGTCGTGGGTGCAGGGGAGGAGGAGAAGGAGGGAAGGAAAGAAGAGAAGGGGGAAAGAAATAAAGAAGAGGATAAGCCAGTGGCTGTGTGCAGGGGAGGCGATGCAGGGGAGGCGGTGCAGGGTGTGTGCAGGTGGCGCAGGGTGTGTGCAGGTGGTGCATGAGTGAGTGCAGGGTGTGTGCAGGTGGTACAGGGTGAGTGCAGGTGGTGCATGGGTGAGTGTAGGTGGTGCAAGGTGAGAGCAGTGGTTATGCAAGCCGGGTGATGATAGCAGTGCAGTGGGTGGTTGTGAGGGAGAGTAAGAGAGGAGGAGAAAGAGAAGGGAAAGAAAGAATGGAGAAGGAGATGGTGATGGTGTCTGCAGTGGGGGTGCAGTGGTGACAGGTGGCAGGAAGAGGAATTGATTTAATGGTAATGAAATCTTATCTTTCATGGGCTTTATAGTTGTGTTTGGATTTACTACTAGAACTGGAATTGATTTGGGTTTTTTGGGGTTATAATGGATAAATGATTATATCTCTCTCTATCTCTGTTTCTAACAAGTCCTTTTAGGATTTTATTATTTAAATAGAATGAATGTGCTTACGTTGCTAATGCTCATATTGTTTCATGTTGTGAAGGTATGAAGGAACTGTGTAGGATGACTTGGCTCATGGGAAAGGTGCTTATGTTTACGCTCGGATCCCTCCCCGTCGCAGTGTCTCCCTCTCGGATTTGGTACCCCCTCTCAGATCACTAATTTATTTATGTTAGTTTAATTTTGTTCTTAAAAATGCACTTGACGAGGAACATGTGATGAAGAAATGTGTTTGAGTGATAATGGGTTTGATAAAACTTGTTGTAAGGTTTTTTTCTTTTTCTATGAAATGAGTTTGATAGAACTCGGTGTATGTATGAACTCTGAACAAACCCACGTTTTTTCATGGAAGATTGTTGATAGGAGAAATTAAGAAGTGGGTATTTGAAATTGGCATGAAGACTATGACTGGGTATTATTGAGTCTTATCTTTTTCCAGGATCAGGGTTTCCAGGCACTAACATTAGGGATTCTCAGATTTGATTCTCAGATTTTTGGGGTATTTTCTCCTTATGTGATGATTTAATTTATTATTACTACTATTACAGTTAATGTTAATTTGGAGCTGTTTTAATGCAAAAGGTAGTGAAGGAAGTATTATCAGCTAAAGATGTTCTATTCCTATATGCAACTCTGCTGAAATTGGTTTATTATCTGTTTCACTTTTATTCCAGAACAAACAAGTTTCAATGGCAAGTGCATCACATTTGATGTTGGGAGTTGCTGAAATTCGATGTGGTCGGACGTCTAATTCAACAACAAATTCATTTGCTACTGATGGAGTCTGCAAAAGAATTCCTGTTGATATATATTTCTTTCCTGGTAAGTTGGTTTCATCTTCCTATCAGGAGAACATGATATGTCTGCAATCTGTTGTTCATAATTATCAACTGTGGGCAGATACTAGTTGGGGACAGAACTGAAATAGTGCACTTCTTCCACTGCTATAAAAGGGGAGTCAATCATATTTTTATTAATCATCCATTGTTCCTTGCAAAGGTAGGTCTGCAATGAAAAGTGTAGGTGCAGAAAATAATGACCCACAATAACTGGGGAGCCTTCGAGGACTTATCCAAGGTGGTGATGACTAGGTACCGTCCGAAAGCCTGAAATAGAAGAGCAAACAGTCAGAGGACCTTGGCCTGGGCGGCGCAAGGCTCTCCGATGCCAAAGTCAGTGAATGAACTGGAATAATGGAAGGAGAGGAAGAAGAGAGGCAGAGTAACGGCTCTATGGGTTGAATTGTGCGTACCTTGCTGGTGGTATGAGGCTCTATTTATAGAGGCTTGGATCGTATCTTCGGATGATATCCTGGCGTGGGTCCCATGACTCGACTGGAAGTCATGATCAGCCCATATCGCATTAAATGCGCGTCTTGTTGGGCCAGATTGTGTTGGGCGCCTTTGACGGTTGAGGTACCATCGGATCCACCCTCGGGCCTTGCCCTGATGTGGCTTCAGCCGCTGGATGCCGCCCTGTCAGTGATCTGGCGAAGATTGTGAACAGCTGGATGTCACATCTGTCTCACTAACTCGCGCCCTTATTCCTCCACGTGCCCGATGACGTGGGGGATGAGTGGCGCGAGTGGAGGCTCTTTCCTGCTTCGGCTTTCGTCCCGGCTCCTTTGGCCGAGGTGGAGCTTTCTGCCGAGGTGGGCACATGGAGTAGCCGAGCTCGGCGCTAGCGGTCCGGACCTGCTTGACTTCGGCCGGAGCCACTGTCCTGGTAGCCGGGGTGAATATGGTGCCACGTGGGCGGCACACGGATGGCACGTGAGAATGCTTAGTCTCATCTGATGGCTGTGATTAGCGTAATCCTGGAGTTCTGGAAATCTCCCCACACAAAAAGCATCATTTCTTTCTTTGTCGTACAGTCTTTACTTCATCCTCTGCTTAAATGAGGTTGTCAAAGTCAAGTAGAGCTCAGTTTCTTTTCTCTTAATACATGAAACTTCAGATTTGGGGAAAGACTGGAGGCAAAATATATGGTCCTATGGCTGGAGAGGATTATAAAGACAACAAACTCCGGTTCAGCATGTTGTGTCGGGTGAGATTTTTTATTCGTCTTACTTGTATGCTCCTTCTGTCCCATTTCCACCAGCAACAGAGAAGAATTCTCTTGAGGGCAACCCGATTAAATGCTGAACTGCTATATATTACTATTAATAATGAAATAAAGATGTGTTACTTGGTCCATTTCAGACCAATATTCCAAAGTTACATGTGCTAGGAAGCAATTGATTCAGGTCATATTTCTTTTGACATAAGCTATACATGAAATTTTCCTACGAAACATTATCGCCTTCTTTAAATCCTCGAAACATCAGCATATTAATGTTACAATAGACTGTTTGTAATCCTCTCTTGCAAAGTAGTTTTCAAATTCCATTTTCACCACAAACCAGTAACTGTTGGTTTGGCCAAGACAACTGGTTGCACTGATTGTATGCTGCCGATTCTATTTGAGATTGTAACTTGTGAACACATGTCATTCAGGCAGCTCTAGAAACACCAAGGCTTCTAAATCTAAACAACAGTAAATATTTCTCTGGACCATATGGTATGGACCTCCTTTTCTGATTCTTCCCTTTATCATAATCACTTCTATGATGAAATTGTTTCATGGCTGCGTGGGCAATGCTTGTGCTATTCACTCAAATGCAGAGAGTGTGTTGTGGATTCCATAATAGAACTCTTAGGTCAGAGAGACATGGCTTCATGGTTAATCTTGTTATATTTTTATTGAAAACATTTCTATAAGGCGTTTAAGTATAATTTCTATAGTTCTAAATTAGTTTTAGACAAAAAATCCTGACACGGATGCTGTACTATGCATGCTGCATCAGAATTCCAAATTCCTTCAAATGAATTGAATGATTAAGGGGAATCATATCTTGTGTTTACTGCTGGCAGGGGAAGATGTTGTCTTTGTTGCCAATGATTGGCACTCTGCTCTGGTCTCTTGCTACCTAAAAAGGAGGTAAATATCTTGACAGATAAATATCTTGATATCAAATATGATGCTACCACAATGAGAAATCTTTATATTTGTTTTCACATCAATATTCTTAAAACTTTTTGAGTGTGATATATCTCATTTCATATATATTGCATTGTTTCAGGTGTTAGATGCAAAGCCTCTTTAAAAAGAAGCCCTGCAAGCATAGGTTGGGTTGCCTGTGGATCCAAATGTCCCTGTCATTCGTTCCATGGTTCAACATCATGAGTACTCTGCAAAGATGGACTGTTGGGGTTGAAAAGGATGGAAGATGACCGTAAATGCAATACATAGCCCCTGAATTTTGAACGATATTTTGTAAGCTTAGGAAGGATGCGATTATTGTAAACTTACATCACTAGCAATGCTATGTGGAAATTATTTTGGATATTGTGACACTTTTCTACATTTGGAACCTATGAAATTAAATTTTTGTTAGTTAAATGTTTCTGAGTGTGTAAAGGTTTTTATAGGCCACTGTTAAATGAATGTATGAAAACTGCAAATTAGGAAATTATAATAGGGAAGAAGAAAAGATCTTCTGCAACACATTCAAATGGTTGCAAATATAAAGGAGTGATTGCTACGCTTTTAAAAGCGTTGTAAATGTATAAACGGTTTTACCTTGCAAATGGTTTTTTTACAACCCTTATAAGTGTAGCTAACACTTTCTAAAAAATAATATTAGTGCACGCAAATGGTACTTTTACAACCCTTAGAAGGGTTGCAAATAAAAATAATTCACCAATGGTAATAAAGCGTAGCAAGTAGTATAACATCACCAACGCTTACAGACCGTAGCCAAAGTACACAATCAGCAACAGATACAAAAACGTTGAAGTTAGTGAACCTTTTGCAACTCTTAAAAGCGTCGGGAAACATATTTTAATAGAAATTATCAAAATAAGAAAAAAATTAACTAGCGACGCTTTTAGTGCTTTAGCAACGCTTAGTTCTGTAGCTGACGCATATGCCTTTTGCAACGCTTTGTAGCGTCGTTAGTTATCTTCTGCGTCGGTATCAACTACAACCGCACATCGACGTTTTCAAAACCGTTGCTGATAATCGTTTGCAACGCTTTTGGTTTCTATTCCTACACTTATAAACGTCGCAAAAAAGACTCATCTTTTGTAGCGATAGTTTCTCTTCAATGGGTCTATTAGTGATCTTAAAAAAATAAAGACATAGACCACTAAGGTTAAACCATATGCGTTATTTGATCACGATTGATTCAAGAAAAGCCTTGTCTAGAGTGTGGAGACAGCTTGATTGTTCTAGGCAAGGGTTCTCTAAACGGGTTCATTAAGTAATCATACCCTTACCCAGGGGCAATTCTATCAATTGAGGTTTCATAAGACCGGGTTAGGAGGCTATTGTGTACTATCTCGTCTTTAAATCTTAAAAAAAAAAGTTTTTTAGAAAAAAATAAAAATAACAAAAATCGTTTTAAAAAAAACTTTTTAAAAAATATTTTTAAAAAATATATTTATATATATAAATCTTCTAAAAAAACTTAATTTTTTTAAAAAAATAATAATAATTTTTAAAAAAATAAAAAAAATATTATAATTTTTTTAAAAAATAAAATAAAATAAAAATCATCAAAAGAAAATTCCGTCATCTTTGGGTTCAGATTTGAGAAATTCTGGTCTCTTCCCTTCTAAGCACTGACGCTCGCAGAAATGTTGAGCCCGTATTCAGATTGGAATGCCATTCGATCTCTTTGATGAATCTGATATTGACCTTTCAAAAAAAAAAAACTCTCGTCATTTTGGATTCAGATTTGAGAAATTATGGTTCCTTCCCTTCTGGGCACTGGTGCTCACAGAAATTGTTGAGCACGCGTTCAGATTGGAATACCATTTGCTCTCTTTGATGAAACCAATCTTGACCTTTCAAAATAGAGAATCCCATCTCATAGATGCGATCTCCAACATTTATGCCTAGTGATACTGGCACGCCCTTTCAGGGTCTACTGTATTTGCGACCGGCACATTTGTAACTCCAACCTTACATTCTTCTTACCTCGAGCAAGCCCTGCTTCTCGATAAGTCGAATTTAGGTTTACAATTGCTTCTAGTAGTCACTAGAATGCTCATTCTGGGCTCACCATACTTGCGATCAGAACAATTGTACCATCTATGACATTTTGCCTTCATGTCATTTGGGTTGGACCATGTCCCTCGAGTGATTTGAAAAGACAAAACCATAGAATTTACCATTTATGATCATTATCATTTTGTGATTACTAATGGATGTGGTCTTATTTCAAATTTTTTTTGAAAACTAACAATGGCAGCTTCCTTGACCATTACTTTCGACGAGAACAAGTACCAACTCATGCTTCAACAGAAGCAAAACGCGCGCACTCATAAGCGCCCTGTCAGCTACCGAAGAGTCACCTTTCTTGGCAACTCTCTGAATTCCAAGTTGACCTCGACTCCCCGTACTATCGTCTTTGGGACGCTGGGACCATTCAGACTTCCCGAAGAAGAAACCGCGCCCGCCAAAAAGCAGAAGATCGCCTCTCAACGTATCACTACCGCGACACCAAAGTCGAGCGCCAAGAAGTCAGAAGCCTGCGGTATCCTCGCGAAGCCTCAACCCACAAACAACCAGGTCTATCCCAAGACTTGGTCCCCAAAAACTTCACCAAAACAAAAAAGGTCCCAAACATCCACCAAGCTAGCATGCCTGGCCCTACTCAACAAGAACCAATTCTACCCTCTTGCCTACATGAAAAAGGAAAGACCCATCTCCAGCCTGACAACCAAGTCAACCCAGCATGAGCCGGCTTGTTCCTACAAGCCCAAAATCAAGTCATGCATCACTAGGGCTCTACAAGCACCTGCTAAGTCTTACAATCCTGTAGTTCGAGCCGAACATGAAAAATTCAAAGCTTCGGTGCAACAGGCAAAGGATCGGGTCCGCATCCTGTCCTTGCCTAGCTATAAAGAAGACAGGCTCGACTGTTGCGCCCAAGGGAGCACATCCTTCATTATCAAAGCCTAGCCAGAGCTGACCAAAGCTCAAATTGCTCGTCGTGTATGCTGCCACGCGTTGTATCGACAAAAGAGAGTAGAGAAGCAAAGGACCCAGCCTCCTACACTTCAAGTCTCCCATAAATGGGTCAAAAAAAAAAAGACCCGACCAAGTTGCTACTGTCCATTATGTTGGAAAAACCAGAAGACGCCAAAAGTCAGCAACCAAAATCCATGTCCGACGTCCGGTGACTCCAGCATCTCCAAGACACGAAGACATCCCGAAGAATCCCCTCCTCCTTCAAGCCAAGGATGACGGGGTGATCCTTCCTTAAGCTCTTCATAAAAAAGAATGAGCCCCAGCTCAGTCACCAGGACAATTTCTTTGTTCGAATCCCAAGGGATGATTGTCCTGGCTATAAATTCTGAGCCACCACCTCGCAATCCACCTCAAGATGATGCAATCACACGCATCCAACAGTTGGAACAAGGCCAGCAGAGGATTGAAACTCTGATGGAAAACCTTCTCCTCGCCTTTCAAAATCAAGCGAACAATGAACCTCCTCCAAATCTTCAAGATGATGAGGTGAATGGAGAAGAAAATGAGTCACGCGCCCTCACCAAAAAGGATGTAGACTGTATCCTTGCAAAAGCTAAAGAAGATGATATACTCAAGGAACATGGGATCAAGCCACCATATCCCTTATGGATGGACTCGGTCCCGTTCCCTACAAAATCGAAACATCCTACTCTCCAAACATATACGAGGAAAGGATAAGCCAGACAGCACATCATCCACTTCAAAATCCTGACGGGAGCTATTGTAGATCAACATGCCCTCAAGATCCGCCTCTTTGTAAGTACCCTAAGAGGTACGGCCTTTGATTGGTACTCCACTCTTCTGGAGGACTCCATCCAAAATTGGGTCATGTTAGAGACACGCTTCCTGACTCACTTCAAAGGTGGGGATCATCCTGTTACTATGACTTAACTTTGCAGCCTAAAACAGGGGGAGAGTGAGTCAACATATGACTTCATTCACAAGTTGAAAGAAATATCGTACAAATGCTCTGATATACTACCATAAGCGTCGCTAGTCAACATCTGCAGAAACAACATGAGAGCTAGGATCCGCTCCATGATCATCGGCAACAAATCAAAGAACCTGGGAGAACTCCTAGAAGCTTCCATGGAGGCTGAAACGGTGATCAAAGACCTCAACAGTCAGAAATCAAAAGAAAAGAGCCAACCGCCATTGCAACCTCTAAACTAAAGAAAAAAGAGGTCCTCAATGTGCAAACAAAGTCAGCTCCTCAGCCACCAAAGAAAGCTGAAAACAAAGTTACAGGTAAGAGACTTGAACTCTCTGATGCTTTCAAAGAGCGAGATGAAAGAAATGCCCATTCGATGAAGATGTTGATGAAATCTTCGGGGCTCTCGTGCCAAAGGACAAGATCACCTTGCCTGAACCCAAAAGACCGGGAGATATTGGCAAAACCAATTATCCTCGGTTCTATCCATACCACCAGATGATCTCGCATCCTCTCAATCAATGCTTCGTTGTGAGAGAGAAAATAAACAAGATGTGGAAAACCAGAGTCATCACCTTTGAAAAAAACTATGGGTCTGCCTTCGTCAACATGGTCTCATGTGGACAACATCAAAATCACAAAAGAAGAAGATCACTACTTCCTTCAAGGTGATAAAAAGAATTCAAGCATTCGAAGCACTAGTTCGTTACCCAACACCAAACAGACAACCCATATGGGTACATCACGATCTCCCAGAAGATGAAAATTGGGAGATCGTGAAAACAAAGCCAACAGCTCAACAACGAAGATGGGCTAGGAAACATCTCCTCAAGCTCAAACGGCAAGAAAAGACCCAGCCAAAACAAGAAGTCCATGAAAAGGCAGAGGCCTCCTCTACTGTTTCACTGGGGGCAATGGAAACATCCCTTCCAGAGACTTCAAAGGGGGTAGGAGAATTCACTCTCAATGATTTCTTGCCACCCTCAATTCAAAAAAGAAGCCACGCAGGGGGCATCATACTCTTGCAATTCAGTAGTTGGATTGTCATTGATGGATATGAGTCCAGCGACACCGATGATGGATACGAGTCCAACGACACCGACGAGTGGGAGGAATCCCTTGAAACAGGAGAATACCTCTCTGATGAAGAATGGGTTCTTGAAACTCATGTTATGCCAGTAATCTGGTATAACCCCTTACAGCCACAAGGATCCTGGTAGGATGATGAAGAAGACCAAAAGGTTGTACAAGAAAATGCAGTTGACCCAGCACCCGTTGTTGCTCCAGTGGAAATGAACCATGTTCAACCACAAAGAGCAGACGAAGAATAAGATTTGGCTCCCATGCCTTATCTTGAGGAATATGCGAGGATCTTGCAGCATCTCGCTCTAGAACAAGAGCAACACCGCATCAACGAGCTTCCTCGCAATCCAGAGTTGAAAGTCCCTGAAGACCACCAGGTACCTCCTCCCTTAACTCTTGAAAATGAAGAAAATTGCTGGATAGATGACCCTCTTACATCTGAGGATGAGTCTGACTCCGAAGAGTCCATTCTGGCAACGTCTCCTATCAGAGCTGTCCGTAATGTGATAATTCGGGATTATAGCTCTTCCGAAGCCTCGTATGATGAGATCACTTACACTCCGACGATGCCTAGCACCATATCTTCTTGAGCTACTTCGTTTCACGTGACTTTCAGTGAGACAACAACTTCTCGGCTTCCTCTCCTAAGACTGTGACTTCAGGACTCACACTCTTCCCGACTGATCATCATGAAGAAACCCCAACTATTGATGCTTGGGACGATGAATTGGTCAGCGCATAAGAAAAATTGCTTGATGCTGTTCAGGACTTGTTCCCGAAAAATGCTCCATGTAATACATTCACTGAGGATGGCAACTCTGTTGCAGATACATCCTCAATAAATGAGAAACGACGGCCTCTTTATCCTGAAGACAATCTTCCAAACGAAGACCCTTTTCAAGAAGCTCTCAAAGTTGGTAGAGGCACCTGCTCTGGCTGGGACTACCACAAAAACTACAACCAATCTTCCTTTACATATGTAAATCCTTCGGGAAAAGATGTTGTAAACACCCCCAGTGGCAACCATGATTAACATGCAGGCCCCAAGGGGGCTTTCAAGTATGATTTGATTGAGCACTTCAAACACATACCTACACATCTGCTCATCCTAGACTTATTGCGAATGTCTCCACGCACTCATGATAATCTCATTTCAGAATTACAAAAGCTAAATGAGGATGTCGACAAACATGCCCCACAAGTCCTCCAAATTGAAATGGACTACAGGGTAAAAAAACTCAAAAACTTCCTCAAAGGGAGAAAAGAAGAAAACTGAGGGATCATTCATCGAATGCCTCTCAGTTCAGAAAGCAGCAAGTGCAACCATCGCCTTCACAAAGGAAGACCTCCTGCTTGGCAAAACAATACACAACCGACCCCTGTACTTCACATGGTACATCAAGGAAATGCCTATGCACAGAGTTCAGATCGACCCAGGTTCTGAACTCAACCTCATCTCCACTTCGGCTCTCGAATAGTTGGGCATCCCACCCAGCAAGCTGAGCCACACATCTGTATCTATCTTTGGATACGATGGGAGTACTCAAAGGCCTATCGGCAAAATCAGGTTCAAGTTGCAAATTGGTGATCTTATCTCCGAGGTCACTATGTATGCAATAAAAACCCCTTCATGCTACAACGTCCTTCTCGGACTCCCCTGGATACACGAGAATGGTGTTGTCATTTCAACTCTTCATCAATGCATCAAGTTCGTTGGCGACGACGGCATGATACATCGAGTGTTTATGGACAGAAAACCCTTCAAAGGTAAAGAAGTTTACTTTGCAGACTCCCAGATATATGAAGGTGAAATAGAAGAAGAGGAGAAAGAAATAGTACCCTTTGCCGAAAATCTCTAGAAAGATAAAGGCAAGGCTCCCTAACAATCACCGGAAGAAAACAAACCATCCGGCAAATCCGAAGAGACTAGTCAATCTCCCTTCATCATCTCCCTCACGACTTCAAAGCCTTTGGTCATCACAACTAAAGTGAAAAAGGCGAAACAAAAGTCTAGGGGCAAATTTGTTGTCACTTTCCTGTCTATTATGCAAGACAGGGATTCAGATTCAGAGTCAGAAGACGACACATCGTCAAGCCAAGCTGATACTCATCAAGTTCAACCTGTTCTTATTCTAATGGAGACACCTGCTGACGTAGAAGATCCTACGTCTGCTTCCTTCTTTGTCAAACTCCATGCTTGAACCTTTCCAAAACGAAGGTATGCCTCAACTATCCCCATATAGTCCTGTAGCACAAGCTATTATGAAGAAAATGGGCTATGACACTCAAAACCCAGTCGATTTAGGAGAAAGCCACGATATTCTCATGCCATTAGGGCCCGCCTTGACCAAAAGCCAGCTGGAAGATTGGAGACTCTACGGTTATGTAGAAAAGTCTTCACACGGGTTAGGGTATGATCCCGACACTCCTCTTAGATAGTTGACATAAAGGCTTAAAAGTCGACTTGCCGACCAAGCCTCAACATCTCATGTCCATGAAGACATTGATCTCCCAGGATATTTCTTCGATGAGTCACTTGACAAAGATCCAGGAAACTCATCCAATTGTTACGATTTCTCTGACAATGAAGAGGAATTGTCCGATGGAACAAAGATATGGTCTTCTGACCCAGAAGAACCCTCGTCTACAAAAGAAGTACCCTACATCGACCCAGTTTCAATAGGCGATTGGGATCATCTCATAGCAAGCCTTGAGAAGATCGCCGATCAAGAAGACCCATGGAAAGGAACAAAGCCTTGGTCTGAAAATGCCGTTGAAACCTTACAAGGTTTCATTGAGTTGGAAGCCTCCAAAAATATTGTGGAGGAACCACCTTTGAACCTTCCAAGAAAAGATCCAAAAGAACGGGTAAGTGTCCAAAGGCGAGCCCCGAACTTTCATTTGGATATTCCTTCAAAAATCCTCTACAGGAAATCCTTCAACGGAGTACTTCTACGCTGCTTGTCAAAATAAGAGGCTGAAGAAACAGTCAAAGAAATTCATGCTAGTCTTTATGGAGCCCATCAGGCCGGTCCTAAGCTCTACGATCAGATAAAAATGTTAGGTTATTATTGGCTTACCATGGTAGCTGACGTAATGCAATTTGCTAAGCGCTGTCAACAATGCTAAATTCGAGGAGATTATGTTCACATGCCTCCAGAATGGCTGCATCTTAAAGCGATCTCATGGCCTTTCGAAGCCTGGGGTATGGATATCATAGGTCCTATTTCTCCCCCTTCAAGCAAAGGTTATCGCTTCATCTTCGCCGCTACGGATTACTTCTCCCAGTAGTAAGAAGCATTTGCACTCAACGAAATGAAGATCTCATCAGTCCTTCAGTTCCTACGCACCAACATCATTTGTCGTTTCGGCATAACCAAAAGATTTATCCATTATAATGGACCACAATTCCGAGATCATCAATTATCCAGGTTCTGCGATAAATACAAAATCTAAAGATGTCCCTCGACTCCATACAATCCGACAGTAAACAGATTAGCAGAAGCCTTCAACAAGACACTCTGTAAAATCCTCAAGAAAATGGTCTCTAGTCACAAAAAAGACTGGAGCGACAAACTGTCTGAAGCTTTGTGTGCCTATCGAACCACCTTTCGAGGACCAACCCATAGCACACCATTCTCCTTGGTCTATGAATACAAAGCTACCGTGCGCCTAGAGGTACAAATTCCTTCCCTGAGGGTATCTCTACAGAATGACATGACTCAAGAAAGCAATGTGAAATTACAACTTCATGACCTGGACAATCTCGATGAGAGACGGCTCGAAGCTCAACAAAGCATTGAACTTTACCAAACACGCATGGCAGGATCTTTTGAGAAAAGGTCAGGCAACACACCTAGAAAAAGGGCGACTTGGTTCTTGCGGTAAAAAGACCAATGGTTTTCGCTCACAAGTTCAAAGGCAAGTTTGAGCCAAAATGGAAGGGACCCTATGTCATTGCCAATATCTTCTCCACCGGCGCATACGCCCTCCTAAAAATGGAGGGTGATAGATATATACTGCCCATCAACGACAAGTTCTTGAAGTGGTACTACCCTTGAAGACTTACGCAACTGGGTTAGAGCAATGCCTGCACGGCCAAAGCCTATTTTCAGGTACTCGCTCGTCAAACCCACTCCTTTTAGAATTTTCATATCAATTGTTGAAATTTTTAGAAACAAAAAAAATCCAAGTTTAGGAGCCTCTCCCTAACTTGACTAAAATTTTCAATCGTTGAACCCAAAATTCATGGTTTGAAATAAAACCCGGATTCAGGGATTTCCACCCTAGCCTAGTCCACCCTGCCTTTTACCGCCAAAATGGTTTTAGGTCAAAATTTACGACCCTCGTGTCTTTAAAATTTTTTTTTTCAAAAAAACCGCGAGGAAGCGACGCTTAGTCGATATTGCACAAATCGGAAGAATGTGAACCGCGTTTGACACTTCCAAAATCACAGGGAAGTGACATTTTGTCGATACTTGAAAAATAAAAATAAAAAATCGTGGAGACGCAACATTTCAGTTGATATCCACAACCCAAATTTCAAAGGTTCGAAAAAACCTAAAATCATGGAGAAACAACATTTCAGTTGATATCCACAACCCAAATTTCAAAGGTTCGAAAAAAATAAAAAATCGTGGAGATACAACATTCCAGTTAATATCCACAACCCAAAGATTTGAGAAAACTGCAAATTTCAAAAATCATTGGGAAACGACATCAAGTCAGTACCTGCAAAACCAAATTTTTGAAAAACAAGGAAGCGACATTCCATCAATACTTGCACCCAAATTCGTGAGGAGGGGACATTCCATTGATACTCACAACCGAATGAGCAAGGATGCGACATTCCATCGATACTTGCAAGACCATTCAGCAGGGAGGCGACTTTTAGTCGATACTTGCATTTTTTAAAACCAAAACGGCTATAAATGCCACCAAAATCGGCTATAAATGCCACAAATTGACTATAAATGCCACAAAACATGGCTTTCATGCCAACAAACCAAAACTTGGTTTAAAAAAATTGGCTATCAATGCCACGAAACTGGCTATCAATGCCACAAAAACTGGCTCTCATGCTAAAATCGGCTTTCATGCCAGAAACAAAATCTGGCTCCTATGCCAAAACAATCATTTGACAAAAGATTTTCACAAAATGAGAAGCTTTTGATCGAATCCCATTTAATAATTGCTTTCATCACAAAAAGATTTAAGTGAGCGTAGGAAAAAACAAAAAAAAGTACCAAAAATCACATGTAGTACCAAAAAAAAAGAATAGTTTTTGCTACAAAAAAAAAAGAAGGAGCTCAGCCCAAAATGGCCTCTATCCAAAGTTTCAGCTCCTTAAGCAAACTCTTGGCTACAGCTGTCAGAGTTCTCAAGGCACGCTTCTTCAGGAACTTGCCATGAAATGCTGGAGAAGGTTGTAATCCTTCTTTTACACCAGGAAGCTTATCCCGAGCAGTTTGCCATCGTTTGTTTTCTTGAGTCTTCCATTTGAGAACTCGATCGGCATCTGCAACCTAGCGAATCAGAGCACTCTCCTTATCGTGAGCCTCTGTTATAGCACCCCACTTGGCCATGACTTGCACCTCCAAATGCTCAAGACGTTGCCTAGCCTCGGCGACCTTCCTATCAAGGATGTTAAGGTCGTGCCTCAGTCCGATGATGGCTAGCTCTTCTAAGTTCTTCTCCCGAACTAGCTGCTTCCTGCTTTGTATAGTCTCATTCGGTTCAGACTTAGCTTTATTAGCAGGGACCAAGAACATCTCCTTGAAGAATTGGTCGTCCATGGTCTCAAACCACTTGTCACCTAGTGCAATGATCCTATCAATGATCGCCCTTGCACCTGTGACATCCAACTTCTTCGGCATCAGTGAGAATTTCCTGCACATGTGGGATCATACCAAATCCAGCATCCAGGTGTCCAGAAAGGAGAGTCTCGATCCAAGAGCTCAAAACCCGCACCAGCACCTGCTTTGCAAATTGAAGAGATGAACCGGATGAAGATTCACCCTTCTCCGTTGGTTCGCTGCTCATGTCATGCCCCGTTGGAAGAGTAACTAAAGAATTCTTTCCAGTTGGAGCCGCTGGGGAAGGAATCTTAGCACGAGGTTTCTCCACTATCGTGTCAGAACTGGTTGTAGGAGTCTCTACCTCTGGATCAACCTCTGGCACCCCTTGCTCTGGTTCTGAAGAAAGCGATGGACTCTTTTTTGTCGCTTCCCTGCCAATGAAATACAAAAATGTATGAATATGATCTTATATAAAATTCATCATCAGGGTTGTTACGACAAAATACCTCATTCGACGACTGGCGGAACACTCTCTTCCTCCATGAGCCCATCGGAAGCATCGTCAACATTTGCATCCATTGATGGTTCAAAGTCATCGGAATCCTGTGGCAAGCCAGCTGACAAGAAAAATGTTAGCAAATAAAGTCACAGAAAAAAAAAGCAAAAGAAGTCTACCGTGTGAGATTCTGGAATCACTCCAGAGTCCTTCGGTGCTTCTTTAGGTGCCACAACTGAATCCGTCACCACCTCATTAGTTGGAACCTCAGTCATCACCAAGCCTTCATCCTCTGCTAAAAACAAGGGTGGAAGAAAGCAAATCAGAACATGGAAAGCTCAACTAAAGAAATAGAAAGAGAAAAAGGAAGAATCATACCTTCACCAATGACTTCTTCTTCTCGGCCCATCTTTTTCGGAGGCCCGTCAGCATTCCCTGGCACTTCCTCATTAATAGTAAGAGGGACTTCTAAATCAGGAGAGTCTTCATCCCGTCCCTTGCGACGCTGACTCCTCTTCCTCTTACCTTCTGTGGGCCCATCTTCTAGAAGAACCCACCCCACTGTCAAAGTCAGGTTTCTCACTTGACTCCTCACTAGATGGTCTGCTCATGCCAGTAGACTCCACAGAAGCTCGCCTCTGTACCGATTGCATCCAAGCATCAAGATCAGCTTCCTCCATCTCTAGGTTCTTTAAGGCCTCACCAGGTACTTCTCGGACTGCTTCAGAATCGATGATGCCCTGCTCACCGAGAAAGCTTATCTTATGCTTCTCTCCAGAAAGGAACGCCAAAACTTCCTCTCGCCGGACGCCATCCGACTTCCTAATGCCTTTTTCGGAAGACAACTTTACATCAAGCTCCTTCATGGAAAGTCCCCGATATGCCAAAAAGCTCTCCGCGAACCACTTCATGAAGCCGGCAGTCCGGAAAGTCGACACCTCATGATAAGAAATCATGGCTGTAGTGTCTTCGGCACTATAAAAAGCCCATGCATTTCTGCCGTCCTGCAAACCTCCAAAGCGCTTCACCATACTTGAAGGCGCTCCAACAGCGCCTTGAGAAAAGCCCAACTACAACGCAAAACGAGAAGGTACATTCGGTTAGATGTCGCCGAAAAGATGTCTACGGTACACCATTGTGCTGACACGTATGACGAAAAGCCACTCCTTCTCTGCATTTGTCATGGAGTAATGCCTTCCCGACCCTGCCCTGGTGGAGTCACGAGAGGAGGCACCAAAATCAAAAGCCTTCTTCCGCAATTTTGGAGAAAGCTTCACTAAAGATTACCCCATCTCGACCTCCATGAATCGTCGGATCCTCATATGGGCAAACAAAAGAGATTCGAATACGGCTTTACCCTTAGCCAACCGAATCATTAGAGGATCATCATCCTGTGTACCACCCAGCCGGTGGAAGCCAGGATAGTGGTATACGTAGCACGAATAAAAGATGCGGGGTGAAAATACCCAATTCATAGGGAGCCCAAGCCAAACCAAGAAAGCAGCAACCTGTAATTCGGTACACAGATATGAGTAAAAAGCTGGCACCAAAGCAAGCCGCTCTCTAAACGCCATCTGAAAAGCCAAAAAAATACAATACGGCCTGATGTGCGCTCCATCTCCTCCAGTAAAGACAGCCTCACCTAGCCAATACGTGAGGTAAACAGCGAGATCTCTCCGTAGTGCAATGTCAGAAAAAATGGTGTCTGTACTCGCGAAGAAATTCCTCAAGTCTTCTCGCATGGCAGAAGTCTTCTTCGAACCCAGATCCTTTGCCCTTTCTTCCCGGGTCACGCTATCAGAAGACTCCATGCTGTCAAAGAAATAGGGGAACGAAGAGCCAAAACTCTTCCAACTACTGGACCTGACTTTCAAGCCCTCCTTCTCTTTCAAAAAATCATAGAAGGCGACAAGTTGAAAGTACAGAAGCCTAAACTCTTCAGACTGCTCCTCAAGGACGCTGTCGATCGGCATGAACTCTTCATAGAGTTTGCCAAGGATAGGCATCCCAGTAATGGCGCTCAACTCCTTCAAAGAAAAAACCAATCTCACCATTCGTGACAACGAAGGTGTTGGTTTGTGGAAGGAATGACTCCAGCATAGCCAGGATGGCCTCGTTGGAAAAGATCACGGTCTCCCTAAAGGGATAGACCGCATCGAAAATCTCGGCTTCCTTCAAAACGACGCCACCAATCAGCGGGATGCGATCAATCCACGACTTCCAATCGGAGTCAGCACCGAAACGGTCACGAAGTCGAAAAGGCTTTACCCAATTGCAGCCGTCACCGCTGAAAATACCAAGGCCCACCGATCTCAAATCGACTGAGGAATAGTCAGAGCCCTGGTAGCCACTAGCTGGCATTAACATGTCCAAAAGGGCATGCGACTTCTCCGCATATCCGGAAAGGACGGCCAACAAAAACCCCGGTCTTGATCATGTTGGTCCTTTTCACCCAGTTTGGAGGATCTTCTCTCTTAGAGCACGTGGGAGAAAGGCTCATGATCGAGATAGTACGATCAAAAGTCGACCGGGTAACAATAGTTCTCTCCTCACCATCAGCTGTGAAAGAGAACTGAAAACATCTTCTATGGTATGTCATGTCGTCAGGGATTACATCACTGAAGAAAAAGGTAGGCTTGGGCAACACCCTCTGATCATTCATAACCTAAGAACGGTTGCTTACCATGATCTGATAAAACTCCTCACTCTTGAAAGCGATCAGTTGCTGCCTCATCTCATTCCTGTTGAGGGAGTCACACTCTTCCAAGTTTCTCTCAACATACTGGACCTTCTCCCAGGCTTGCTGAACGGCCGCATTGGAAGATCTGGCGGATCGACGAGGTACACTTCTAACAGGCTCTTTACCCTTGTTCGTTCTGTAGGAATCACCTGCAAAGGTTGGAAAAGAAAAAGATCAATCATCAAAATGACAGGATTTCGCTAAAAAAAATCTGGCAAAATTTTGGCATGATTCCGGGGCAATTCCGAAGAAAAAAGAAATATCCTGAAAGAAATAAAAGCTTGAAGATGGGCTCAACATCGATGCGAGCACCGATACTCCAAACTCTCAAAACCTCAAAAATCTCCACAAAATCAGGAAGGGCTCAACTTCGCCGCGAGCTCCAAATTCCCAAATTTGCAAAGATTTTCAGGTATGCTATCACATTATGCTCTTAGTTCAATTTACAAAAAAAAAAAAATGCATGAACATCCGTGGCCGTACGGACCTGTCCGTATGGCCCCACAAAACGAAAAAAAACGAGCAAAAAAAGAAAAGAAAAAGCACGAAAAAAAAAGGTGAAAAAAAAACACGTGAAAAAAAGAGAAAAAGAGGAGAAAAGAAAAAGAAAGAAACAAATCTTTTTTTTTTTACCATCCTACTCTCTAGAAAGGAGTTTTCTTGAAAGAAAGAACTTACTTGAAGTCGTTGATGGAGAAGAAGAAGAAAAGATTAAAGATTTTTGAAAAACTTTTCGTCTTGAAGCACTCTTGACATTTTTGTAGAAGAAAGCAATAAGAGCAAGAGATCCAACCTCCCTTTGCTTTTATAGAAGAGAGCAAACCAAAGAAGGAAACAAGAAAAGAGGTAAGTGCTACTAATTAGTAACCTTACCAAAAGAAAGAAATTAAAAAGATTCTTTCCCAAAAGAAAGATATCTTGAGGGATTCTCTCCCAAAAGAAAGCAATGAGAGATTTTTTTCCAAAAAAAGAGGAGATTTGAGATAATCTCTCCCAAAGAAAGATACTTTGACATATTTTCTCCCAAAATAAAGGGAACATGAGAGATTCTCTCCAAGTCAAGATATTTTTAGATATTCTCTGTCCAAAGGAGATATTTTTAGATATTCTTTACAAAAAAGACACAACATGAGATCTAAGCCATCCTAAAAGCTTAAGGTCCCATGGGTTAGCCCATATGAGTCAGGTATAACCAAGGTCCCATGGGTTAGCCCATATGAGTCATGTATAACCACTTAGGCACTAAAAAAAAATTTGGGCTTTTAATCAAAGTGAAATCCTTCTCACCAAGAGCAAACAAAAATGGCTCCATTCCTCTTTTGAGTTGATTGGACCATACAAAAATGAATTCCAAGCCCCATGAGCTTCCAAAATTCAAATCATCCAGCCTCATATACCAAATTGAGCCAAAATCTTGAAATTGACATTTCACAAAAACCCAAACCACTCCAATGGACCTAAATAGTCCCAAAGAGTGACCAAAAACCACATCATGGTCCATTAACTTGCCACATACAACTTGTTAGGTCACAACACCAAAACTGAAAACCAAATCCTGGTCCCCTAACTTGCCACATACAGCTTGTTAGGTCACAAGATCAAAACCAAAATCGACCCCCCAACTTAACACATACAGCTTATTGGGTCACACGGTCAAAACCAAACCCCACCCCCTAACCTACCACATACAGCTTCTTAGGTCACAAGGTCAAAAATAAAAACCCAAATCCGCATCCCTGATGTCATTTTCAAAACTTTGCCTCGAGATGGTACGTGAATCCTT
The DNA here is from genome assembly GCA_012931725.1 of Litsea cubeba. Classification (NCBI taxonomy): domain Eukaryota; kingdom Viridiplantae; phylum Streptophyta; class Magnoliopsida; order Laurales; family Lauraceae; genus Litsea; species Litsea cubeba. The sequence continues at coordinate 34,451,734 of CM022950.1, forward strand.
CACTACCATAAAATTCCCCTGGAAGGTCAAAAGGTCACTCTACCAAAAGAAAGACTATTGGTCAAGTCAAAAGCTCTCCTTCAAAAATCTCTTCGAGGCACATTGACTACAAAAGTTAAGCAACTCGTCGTTGTACCTCGAGGGGGCATTTGTTCATACCAAAAATGTCACTTTACCTCTTCAACAATAAGAAGGCTACATGAAGTCGCAGCCAACCACAAATGGGCGATGCTACTTCTCAAAAAATCAAATATTGTCATAATCAAACAAACACTGTAAGATCCTTCAAGAAAGCCAAGAGAGGAGTACACAAGAAGTTTCAGGCCATTTCAAAATCGTTTGGCTTAACTTCACTCCTCCACCAGCTGAACAGGACCTCCCGGCGGCGATAGCTTAGAAGACACCAAATCTTCGAACAGAGCCTGTGGATGGTCCCAAAATACATTTAAAAGGCTCCATGTCAAGTTCCAAGTCAAACCAACAACGTTTGACCCTACATCAACCCTCAAACAGCTAAATCAATCCTCTCGGCAGCGAGAACCACCGAGGCCATCACTCATCAAACAAAGCACATGGGCGGCTTCAAGAAGCTTACAAAGGGCTACACATCAAGTTTCAGGTCATCTCGACAAATTTCACCAGACTTTGACCCTCGGAAGTGTGAGAACTCGACCCCTAATTTCCTGGTTTAGTGTGGTTTTATTTATGAATTAGTTTTCTCAGTGGGTTTACCGGTTGTTTGATCGAATTTTGAGTTGGACCACCCTTTCCTTTGGTTTTGGAGAGTTTTGAAAGCCAGTGAACCTAGATAGTGACCGAGGGTCCTATTAGTTTTGTGTTGTCATTGTGGAGAGAGATTCTCTTTAATTTCTAAAAAATTCCCATTTCAGCTTTGTTTGACTAATCTCGCCATTTCCTACAACTTTCGTGTTCACTCTGTGCCAATTCAAATCTCCGAAAATCAGTTTTTCCAGCCTTGGGGGCAAAATCAGTCTTTTTACACAAAATCTAGACCTAAATTTTGAGATCTCAGAACCTTGCCAAATATATACTTTTTAGAAACTTGATTTTATGAGGAACATTTCTCTCTTCTCTGTCGATCACATCCGAGGCCCAGAAATCGATGTTTTAACCCTTGAAATCCCAATTTTTCTACTATTTTGATCACCAAATAATTGACTTTTTCTGTGGACCCCGAAAGTATGTCGGTATTTACCTTGTTGGAAATATAATTTTATGCCGGACACTTTTCATGTTTTAAGTTTCTTGATCCGAGGTCTAGAAAGCCCCCTAGTCTCCATTACAAGTTTTACTTAGTGTGGACCCCACACCCACCCATTATAAAAGTACCACTCTCCTCTCCCTTCTTCCCCAAAATAGTCCTAGCACAGTAAGGGAGGAGTTTCAGCTCCTTTGAGAGCTTTTTCCCCATTTCTTCTTCTTCTTGTTGCTTGCTTCTTCATCTTCAACCCTTTCCAAATCTTGCCCAAATGGAGAAATGGACTCCACCATCTTTTTCTTCACCATGAGGGCTTTCCTTTGATGCCATTGGAGGAGAAATCCAGCCACATTGAGGTTCATCTTGAGCAAGGTCTTGCCATTTAAGATTCTTCCATGTAAGCTATCTTCCTCATCTTTTGGATTTGTGTTCTCCTAGCCTTTGAGAAACTTTGTCTTGATTATTGGAGGTTTTCCTTTTGTTTTAATTTGATTTTGATTTCCAAGGGTTTGAATTTGGAGGTTTTTGTGTAGATTGTTGTTTTTGGCTTGGAGGGTGATTAGAAGACTTGATTCGATTAGCGTTGGACCTAAGGCAAGTGGATGAAATGACCTATTGATGTATTTCATGCTTTATGCACATATTTGGTTTTCGTTAATGACTTTTGATTTACTTAAACCTTGTTTCATGCTATACTTTTCATTGACTTCGAAATACTCTTGTTAAAGTGTCTTTCTAGCTCATTACTTTCTTGAAAATGTCACATTGATTGCATTTGGTTTTGATTTACAAAATGTATGAATTTTTGTGTGCTTTGGATGATGAAATGAGATGGATTGATGGGAGTGATTTGTAGAATGTTTGATGAAGGTTCAATGGGGTTTTGGAGGGGTTTTGAGACCCTCAAATGTATGTAAAAATGGCGCTCAAAATGTATTGAAAGAGGAGAAGAAGAAGAGCAGAACTGTACGCAGAAAATAGGTTTCTGGACAGTTCGCTCGAGTGACATTGATACATCGCTCGAGCGAACCCGTCACAGAACCTTGTTGGCTCGAGCCAACCTTCTGATCGATCGAGCCAACCTGATCCGGGCAGGTCAGTTCAAGTGAACCCAAGTTCGCTCGAGCGAACCTCAGACAGAGAGCAGTTCGCCCGAGCAAACTTTCCAGCCTGTTCGAGCGAACTGCCTGTCAGGCCCGGATCAATACTTGAAGACTTGAAACATTGTTTTCAGACTTGGGAGGTATTGTTTGGAGACCCAATGCAGTGTAAAGACTTGTAAGGCGTAGTATGGAGTCCAAAGGAAGAAGAAACCCCATCATCATGAGCTCGTTAAGGTCTTTTGGGACTTGCCAATGTAAGTAAGGACCCAGAATGTCTCTAACTCTCATGGAGTACCAAATATGTAATAATTCGACATATGGGACTGTTGACACCAAAAATGTCACTTTGCCTCTTCAAGATCCAAAGAGCCACATGAAGTCACAACCTGCCATAAATAGGAAATGCTACTTCCAAAAAATCAAATCTTGTCAGAATCAAACAAAAACTGCAAGATCCTTCAAGACAGCCAAAAGAGGAGTACACAAGAAGTTTCGGGCCATTTCAAAATCATTTGGCCTAACTTCGGTTCTCCGGCAGCTGAAAAGGAGCTCCCGGCGGCGAAAGCATCGGAGACACCAAATCTTCGATCAGAGCCGATGGATGGTCTCAAAATACATCCAAAAAGCTCCACGTCAAGTTCCGAGTCAAACCAACAACGTTTGACCCTACATCAACCCTCGAACCGCTAAATCGAGCCTCTCGGCGGCGAGAACCACCGAGGCCATCACTCATCAGATAGAGCACAAGGACGGCTTCAAAATGCTTACAAAGGGCTACACGTCGAATTTAAGGTCATTTCGATCACATTTGACCATACTTTGATGCTCGGAAGCCAAATCAGGCCTCTCAGCGGCAAAGCTCCCCGGGACCATAGTTTCCAAGACGGAGCCTATGGATCATCTTAAAATGACTCCAATAGGTTCCCTGTCAAATTTCAAGTCAATCGGACATCGGTTGACCGCACATCAAACTGCGACATCTTAATCGCGATAAAAGCAAGTCTACTGGTGATAGGATCCCAATCGGCTTCAAAACTCAAACAGAAGCCTATGGTTGGTCTTCTTTATTGCTCATGAGGCTTCACCTCAAATCTCAGGTCATTCCGACATCGTTTGACCCAGTTTCAGCTTCTGAAGGAAAATCGGCAGCTCTGCGCGACAAAGTCTTCGGCTTTCTTGGAAAATTGGAAACTTTGCAAAATAAAATGCAAGGATTCTCATCAAGTTTTCTATAGGGAAATCAGGCCAACAAATGATCAAAAATGTCAAGGAAAAATGCAGAAAAAAAAAGAATAAAAAAATAGGAGACACAAAACGGGACAAAAGGGGGAAAAAAACCCCAAGGTCGTAGACCCCTGCGACCCTGGCCCAGGGTGGCCGGCGACCCTGGGGCCCGGGATCGGCCGGTGGGCCCCGAAAACCCCGTTTTTCACCCTTTTTTTTGCGATTTGAAGCATCCGGCCTCTGGTATTTTCCAAAATTCATACTTTTGAGACACCAAATCCTCTGACATCCGTCAAAAGCATGGGTTAATCATCAAGAGTATCGAGAACAACATTGGTCGCCACCCGGTCAACCAAAAAAAAAGTGTGCTTTCTACCCGAACGATCGAGAAATCGACATGACAGATGGTACCGACCCGCTGTTGGCAACCAACACCTGAAGTTACATGGTCATCCGATGTCGATCTACATGAAGATCCAACGATGATCATCGCCAGAAGAATCCAAAACGACACGGCACGGCCCGCGACTCTTCAATTGCTCGGCGACCACTTAATGCGATTAATTGACTAGCTTTATTACAGTCATTAATCCATTTCTTTGGACGGACCAACCAGAAGCAAGCATCCGGGAGTTACAAGTCAAGAGATTCATGGCATTTAACCCATGAAACTCCTCCCATTATGGCGATTAAAGGCGATTAAATGCCCTCAATCTCCTCCGGCCAATCAGAAGCCTTGAAAAAGGAGTTACAAAATAAAGAATTCAATCTTGTAACTCCTCCCTTTATGTAGCTTTATGACAATTAAGGCTCATAAACCCTCCTAAATGGCTACCTAAAAGCCTATAAATAGGAGAGCATTCCAAAGAATTCCAGAGGGAAAAAACAAAAAGATCATCGGAAAAACGAGACAGATCCCAGATCAGAAAAAAGCACAGAAATTCAGAGAAAGAAAGAGAGAAAACTATGCGGAAGTTCTACACCGACTACCCCTACAAGGTGACAAAAGTCCCTTGGGGGGTATCCACCCCCCAAGGTCCTTGCCTTCTCCTTCTGCCTCCAAATGGCTTAGACGTGGCTTTTCAGCCCGTCTACTCGGCTTTTTATTGGACATAGGACCTCCTTTTGGTCTTTGTTCTCTAAAACCTGAGGTTATAGCCAAGCCAAGCGAATCAATAGCATCCTCTGTTCTCATCTGCATGGATGATGGCGAAGTCCACATATGGCTTGCGACCGTCAATCTGAACGGGTCCCCCACAATCTCCTGAGAAGTTAGATCCTCCTTTTCTTACTTTTCATTGTAGTTTGTATTTTTTCAAAAGAGACAAAAATCACAACTCTTGTCTTTCATTATTGATAAGGATTGTAAATCGGCTATAAATGCCAAAACCGGCTATAAATGCAAAAAAAAATCGCATTTCACGGCAAATCAAGAAAATGTCTCTTTTCTTAAATATATGTGCAATGGAAAACTTGAAAGAAGTTGATTTCTTTTTTACTTGCAAAGGTTGATCTCCGGATCACCACTTGCAATTCCAAGTAAAATAGAAAATCTGGCACACCCCACACAAAAGAAATGTTGACCCACGCCCCTTGCCCCCCGGTTACGAAAGGGTCGGACCCAACGGACTCCCACGTTCGCCGACCTCGGTAGGACCAGGCACCAGGAGCGCGGTCCATCAAGCTGGTACACCCGGTGGGACACGTTCATTCGAGAACACGATGCTAGAAATGAAATATTTGCATATCATATCTATTGCTCTATGCTTATACTTCTTTTCTTGATTCTTTGGCTTCTTTTTAATTGGTGGCCATGTTGGATTCCGCATCTAAAAAAAATGAGATGAGATTTTTTTGGAAATTTCTAATTCTTTGAATTTATTTCCACTTTTTCTCTTTTCAAAAAAAAAAAAATCAGACTTTTCATTTTAGATTCAAAATTGAGAAACCTTGATCCATTCCTATCGTTCATCGCGCTTGCAGAAATGTTGAGCCTGTTCGACTAAGGTTTTGGGCCATCATTTCTCTTCGATGAGTTCATTAAAGATCTAAAAAAAAAATCAGATTTTCATTTTGGATTCAAAATTGAGAAACCTTGATCCGTTCCTATCGTTCATCGCGCTTGCAGAAATGTTGAGCCTGTTCGACAAGGTTTTGGGCCATCATTTCTCTTCGATGAGTTCATTAAAGATCTAAAAAAATATATATAGATCTAAAAAAAATCAGATTTTTCATTTTGGATTCAAAATTGAGAAACCATGATCCGTTCGTAGCGTTCATCGCGCTTGCAGAAATGTTGAGCCTGTTCGACTAAGGTTTTGGGCCATCGTTTCTCTTCGATGAGTTCATTAAAGATCTAAAAATATATATATATATATAAAATAAAAAATTAGATTTCTCATTTTGGATTCAAAATTAAAAAACCTTGATCCTTTCCTATCGTTCATCGTGCTTGCAGAAATGTTGAGCCTGTTCGACTAAGGTTTTGGGCCATCGTTTCTCTTCGATGAGTTCATTAAAAATCAGAAAATAAAAAAATATATATATATATAAAAAACAAAAAAAGACATAGACCACTAAGGTTAAACCAACTGCGTTCTTTGATCATGGTTGATTCAAGAAAAGCCTTGTCCAGAGTGTGGAGACAGCTTCACTGTTCTAGGCAAGGGTCCTCCAAACGGGTTCATTAAGTAATCCTACCCTTACTTGGGGGCAATTCTATCACTCAAGATTTCATAAGACCGGGTTAGGAGGCCTATGTGTACTCTCTCGTCTTTTAAATAAATTTTTTTAAAAAAAATAAATACATTTTTTAAAATAAAAATTTTAAAATAAAAAATAAAAATAAAAAAAATTCAAAAAAAAATCTTAAAAAAAAATAAAAAAAAGATTTAAAAAAAAAAACTTCAAAAAAAAACTTCCGTCATTTTGGGTTTAGATTGGAGAAATCTTGGTCTTCTCCTTTTTGAGCACTGGCGCTCGCGGAAATCGCTGAGCCCGTGTTCAGATTGGAGTGCCTTTTGCTCTCTTTGATGTACCCGATATTGGCCTTTAAAAAAAAAACTCGTCATTTTTGGATTTAGATCCGAGAAATTATGTTTCATTTCTTTCTGAGCACTGGCGCTTGCGAAAATCGCTGAGCCCATGTTCAGATCGGAATACCATCTGCTCTCTTTGATGAATCCAATCTTGACCTTTCAAAATAGAGAATCTCATCTCATGGATGCGGTCTCAAAACATTTGTGTCTAGCGGTACTAGTACGCCCTTTCAGGGTCTACTGTATTTGCGACCGGCACATTTGTAACTCCAACTTTATATTCTTCTTACCTCGAGCAAGCTCTGCTTCTCGATAAGTCGAATTTAAGTTCACAATTGCTTCTAGCAGTCACTGGGACGCTCATTCTGGGCTTACCATACCTGCGATCAGAACAATTGTACCCTCTATGGCATTTTGCCTTCCACATATTGCTTGGGTCATCTCCCTCGAGCAATTTGAAAAGACGAAACCATAGAACTTCTCATTCATGATCATTGTTCTTGTTATTACTAATGGATGTGGTCTTGTTTCAGAAACTTTTCGAAAACTAACAATAGCAGCTTCACTAACCATTACGTTCGATGAAAGCAAACACCAAGTCATGCTTCAACAGAAGCAAACTACGCGCACCTACAAGCGCCCCATCAGCTGCCGAAGCGTCAACTCCCTTGGCAACTCTCTAAGCTCCGGGTCGACCTCGACTCCCCGGACTATCGTCTTTGGGACACTGGGACCATTCCCACTTCCCGAGGAACAAACTGCTCCATCCAAGAAGCAGAAACTCACCTCTCAACGTGTCACTATCAGGACACCAAAGGCGAGCACCAGAAGGCCCGAAGCCCGTGGCAGCCCCACGAAGCCTCGACCAATAAACGACCAGGTCTATCCCAAGACTTGGTCCCCAAGACCTTCATCAAAACAGAGAAGGTCCCAAACATCTACCAAGCCAGCATTCCTGGCCCCACTCAAGGAGAACCAGTTCAACCCTCTTGCTTACATGAAAAAGGAGAGACCCATCTCCAACCTGACTTCCAAGTCATCCCAGCATGAGCTGGCTCGTTCCTACAACCCCAAAATCAGATCATGCATCACTAGGCCTCTACAAGCACCTGCTAAGGCCTACAAACCCGTAGTTCGACCCTTCATCTCTACAAGGGCCGAACTCGAAAAATTCAAAGCTTCGCTGCAATAGGCGAAGGACAGGGTTTGCATCCTGTCCTTGCCCAGCTACAAAGAAGATAGGCTCGGCTGTTGCGCCTGAGGGAGCACATCCTTCATCATCAAAGCCTAGCCAGAGCTGACCGAAGCTCAAATTGCTCGTCGTATATGCCGCCGCATGTCGTATCAGCAAAAGAGACTAGCAAAGCAAAGGACCCAGCCTCCTACACTTCAAGTCTCTCCCAAATGGGTCGAAAAAGATAGACCCAACCAAGTTGCTGCCGTCCATATGGTTGGAAAAACCAGAAGGCGCCAAAAGTCAGCAACAAAAATCCAAGTCCGACGTCCGATGACCCGCAGCGTCTCCAGGACAAGAAGACATTCGAAGAATCCCCTACTCCTTCAAGTAAAGGACGGCAGAGTGATCCTTCCTTAAGCTCTTCTGCAAAAAGAATGAGCCCCAGCTCAGTCACTAGGACCGTTTCTTCGTTCGAATCACGAAGGATGAACGTATTGGCTACAAATTCTGAGCCACCACCCCGCAATCCACCTCAAGATGATGCGATCACCCGCATCCTGGAGTTCGAACAAGGCCAACAGAGGATTGAAACTCTGATGGAAAACCTTCCCCTCGCCTTCCAAAATCTGGCGAACAATGAACCTCCTCCGAATCATCAAGACGATGAGGTAAATGGGGAAGAAAATGAGTCACGTGCCCTCACCAAAAAGGACGTAGACATTATCCTCGCCAAAGCAAAAAAAGAGGATATACTCAAGGAGCATGGGATCAAGCCACCATATCCCTTATGGATGGACTCGGTCCCGTTCCGCACCAAATTCAAGCATCCTACTCTCCAAACATATACGGGGAAAGGATCAGCCAGACAGCACGTCATCCACTTCAAGATCCTGACGGGAGCTATCGCGGATCAAGATGCACTCAAGATCCGCCTCTTTGCAAGTACCCTAAAAGGTACGGCCTTTGATTGGTACTCCACTCTGCCGGAGGACTCTATCCAAAACTGGGCCATGCTAGAGACACGTTTCCTGACTCACTCCAAAGGTGAGGATCATCCCGCTACTATGGCTCAGCTGTGCAGCCTAAAACAGGGGGAGAATGAGTCAACATATGACTTCATTCACAAGTGGAAAGCAATGGCGTACAAATGTTCTGATGTGCTGCCACAAGCGTCGCTGGTCGACATCTGCCGAAACAACATGAGAGCCAGAATCCGCTCCATGATCATCGGCAACAAATCAAAAAACCTGGGAGAACTCCTAGAAGCTTCCATGGAAGCTGAAATGGTTATTAAAGACCTTAACAGTCGGAAATCATCAAGAAAAGAGCCAACCGCCATTGCAACCTCTAAACCAAAGAAGAAAGAGGTCCTCAATGTGCAGACCAAGTCAGCTCCTCAGCCACCAAAGAAAGCTGAAAACAAAGCTGCGGGTAAGAGACCTGAACTCTCAGATGCCTTCAAAGAACGAGTAGAGAAGAAATACCCATTTGATGAAGATGTTGATGAAATCTTCGGGGCTCTTGTGGCAAACGGCAAGCTCACCTTGCCTGAACCAAAAAGACCAGGTGATGTTGGCAAAACCAACGATCCTCGGTACTGCCCATACCACCAGATGATCTCGCATCCTCTCAAACCATGCTTTGTTGTGAGGGAGAAAATAAACGAGATGTGGAAAAACGGAGTCATCACCTTTGACAAAAACTATGGGCCTGCCTCCGTCAACATGGTAATATGTGGACAAACATCAAAATCACCGAAGAAGAAGATCACTACTTCCTTCAAGGTGATAAACTCAATCCAAGCGTCCGAGGAACTGGTTCCTTACCCGACACCAGATGGACAACCTATATGGGTACATCCCGATCTCCTGAAAGATGAAAATTGGGAGGTCGTGAAAACAAAGCCTACAACTCAGCAGTGAAGGCAGGCTAGGAAACATCTCCTCAAGCTCAAACGGCAAGAGAAGACCTGGCCAAAACAAGAAGTCAAAGAAAAGGCAGAGGCTTCCTCTATCGCTTCACTGGAGGCAAAAAAACATCCCTTCCAGAGACTTCAAAGGGGGTAAGAAAATTCACTCTCAGTGATTTCATGCCACCTCAATTCAAAGAAGCCATGCAGGAGGCATCATACTCTTGCAATTCGGTAGTTGGATTCTCCGTTGATGGATACGAGTCCAGCGACACCGATGATGGATTCAAATCCAACTACACAGATGAGTGGGAGAAATCCCTTGAAACAGGAGAATATCTCTCCGATGAAGAATGGGTTCCTGAGTCTCATCTTATGCCAGTAATCTGGTATAACCCTCTACAGCCACAAGGATCCTGGTCTGATGATGAAGAAGACCAAGAGGCTATACAAGAAAATGCTGCTGACCCAGCACCTCTCATTACTCCAGTGGAAATCAACCATGTTGAGCCACAAAGAGTTGATGAAGAAGAAGATTTGGCTCCCATGCCTGATCTTGAAGAATATGCAAGGATCTTGCAGCGTCTCGCTCTAAAACAAGAGCAAGAACGCGTCAACGAGCCTCCTCGCAATCCGGAGCCTGAAGTCCCTGAAGACCATCAGGTACATCCTCCCTTAACTCCTGAAAATGGAGAAAATTGCTGGATAGACGATCCTCTTACATCCGAGGATGAGTCTGACTCCGCTCAGGCAACGTCTCCCGTCAGAGCTTCCTGTAATGTGATAATTCGGGATTATAGCTCTTCTGAAGCATCGTCTGATGAGGGCACTTACACTCTGGCTTCGCAAACACAAACTGCGAATGAATCCTTTGAAATGCTTCTTCGGCGTCTCGTCGGGCAAGTTCCTCGGATTCTTAGTTCGGAAAGCTGGAATAGAGCTTGACCCCATAAAAGTCAAAGCCATTCTAGAAATGCCCTCTCCAAGAACCTTGAGAGAACTCAAAGGGCTTCAAGGGAGATTGGCCTACATTAGACGGTTCATCTCTAATCTTTCGGGGAAATGCCGTCCATTCTCCCGGTTGATGAAAAAAGGTATAAACTTTGTCTGGGATGCTGACTGTGAAGCTGCTTTCCAAGACATCAAGTCATACCTGACAAAACCTCCAGTGTTAGCTGCTCCTACCACTGGAAAACCATTCATCTTGTACACAAGAGCCCTTGATCACTCTTTAGGAGCTCTGCTTGTGCAAGAAAATGATCAAAGAAAAGAAGCTGCTCTATATTACCTCAGCCGCATGCTAGTAGGTGCAGAGCATCGCTACTCTCCAGTCGAAAAAGAATGTCTTGCAGTGATGTTCGCCGTACAAAAGTTGCGTCACTACTGGCTTTCCAACACAGTATACCTGGTCTCCAGGGTCAACCTCTTGAAGGTCCTTGTCACAAAGGCAGGTTCTCTCAATGCTCGATTGGCAAAATGGTCCATCCTTCTGTCACAATTTGATATTAGGTATGTACCATAAAAGGCAATCAAAGGGCAAGCTCTAACGGACTTCCTTGCAGAGCATCTATTGCCCAAAGATTCTACGCTTAGAGATGATCTCCCAGACGAACCAGTCTACAATGTGGAGACTTTCTCACAAAGTGCCTCCTGGGACATGTACTTTGACGGTGCAACCAGGACAAATGAAAAAGACAGCTGATCTCGGGAGTTGGCATCCTCTTTGTTAGCCCCGACAAATATATGATTCCACACGCTTTCTTGCTACCGGAACCATGCACAAACAATACAGCTGAATATCAAGCTCTGATCCTAGGATTGGAACTCGCCATCGAATCCGGTATCACCATGCTGGAAGTCTTTGGAGACTCTCAACTGATCGTCAACCAGATGAATCAGAATTTTGATGTCAGGAAGCCAGATTTGCTGCCTTACTATAACAAAGCACAATCGCTTCTGCAGAAGTTTAACATCTGTCACACCACCCACATTCGTAGAGGTGAAAACATATGTGCAGATGCCCTAGCTGGACTTGCCGCATCTATGACAATTCAGGAAGGGGAAAACATGCAAATCACAGTGTGCGAAAGAAGAATCCTTCCTCCTCTTAACACACACCAAGCTGTTGCTGAATGCCACCAAGTGGTTGGAAGTCGGATTTCAATCCTTCAAACTTCAATCGGCGACTGGAGGGATCCGTTCATTGATTACATTATGTTTGGAATCCTACCTGAAGATCCAAAAGAATGGGTAAGCATCCAAAGGCGAATCCCAAGCTTTCATTTGGATATTCCTTCAAAATTCCTTTACAGGAAATCCTTCAACGGAGTACTTCTACGCTGCTTGTCACAACAAGAGGCTGAAGAAACACTCAAAGAAGTTCATGCTGGTCTTTGCGGAGCTCATCAGGCTGGTCCCAAGCTCTATGATCAGATAAAAAGGTTAGGTTATTACTGGCCTACCATGGTAGCTGACGCAATGCAATTTGCTAAGCGCTGCCAACAATGCCAAGTTCATGGAGATTACATTCACATGCTTCCAGAATGGCTGCATCCTACAGTGATTCCATGGCCTTTTGAAGCCTGGGGTATGGACATCATAGGTCCTATTTCTCCCCCTTCGAGCAAAGGTCATCGCTTCATCTTCGCCGCTACGGATTATTTCTCCAAGTGGTCAGAAGCATTTGCGTTCAACGAAATGAAGACCTCATCAGTCCTTCAGTTCCTGCGCACCAACATCATTTGTCGTTTCGGCATACCCAAAAGATTCGTCCATGATAACGAACCACAATTCCGGGATCATCGATTCTACAAGTTCTGCGACAAATACAAAATCCAAAGCTGTCCTTCGACTCCATACAATCCGGCAGCAAACGGATTAGCAGAAGCTTTCAACAAGACACTCTGCAAAATCCTCAAAAAAATGGTCTCTAGTCACAAAAGAGACTGGAGCGATAAAATGTCTGAAGCTTTGTGGGCCTATCGAACCACCGTTCGAGGACCAACCCATAGCACACCATTCTCCTTGGTCTATGGATGCGAAGCTGTCGTGCCCTTGGAAGTACAAATTCCTTCCTTGAGGGTATCCTTGCAAAATGACATGACTCAAGAAAGCAATATCAAATTGCGACTCCATGAGCTGGACAATCTCGATGAGAGACGGCTCGAAGCTCAACAAAGCATTGAACTTTACCAAGCACGCATGGCAGGATCTTTCGACAAAAAGGTCAGGCAACTGGCCTACAAAAGGGCGACTTGGTCCTTGCGGTAAAAAGACCAATGGTCTTCGCTCACAAGTCCAAAGGCAAATTTGAGCCAAAATGGGAGGGACCCTACGTCATCGACAAGGTTTTCTCTAACGGCGCATACGTACTCCTAAACATGGAAGGTGACAGATGTATGCTGCCCATCAACGGCAAGTTCTTAAAGCAGTACTACCCTTGAAGACTTATCCAACTGGGTAAGAGCAATGCCTATACGGCCAAAATCGGTTTCCAGGTACACGCTCGCTAAACCCACCTTTTTTTAGAATTTTCATATCAAATGTTGAAATTTCTAGAAATTTAAACAATGCTTACTTCCATCATTTCATTGTTCAAAAATCCAAGTTTAGGAACCTTTCCCTAACTTGACCAAAATTTTCAACCCTTGAACCCAAAATTCATGGTTTGAAACAAAATCCGGATTCAGGGATTTCCACCCTAGTCCACCCTGCCTTTTACCGCAAAAATGGTTTTAGGTCAAAACTTATGACCCTCGTGTCTTTAAAAAAAATGTTTTTTCAAAAAGCCGCGGGGAAGCGACGTTTAGTTGATACTCGCACAAATCGGAAGCATACGAACCACGTTCGACACTTCCAAAATTGCAGGGAAGCGACATTTCGTCGATACTTGCAAAATCCAAAACCGTGGAGGTGCAACATTTCAGTTGATATCCGCAACCCAAATTTCAAAGGTTCGAAAAAACCTAAAAAACCGTGGAAACGCAACATTTCAGTTGATATCCACAACCCAAATTTCAAAGGTTCGAAAAAAACCTAAAAAACCATGGAGACGCAACATTTCAGTTGATATCCATAACCTAAAGGTTCGAGAAAACCACAAATTTTAAAAATCGTGGGGAAACGACATCAAGTCAGTACCCGCAAAACCAAAATTTTTGAAAAGCAAGGATGCGACATTCGACATTCCATCGATACTCGCAACCGAATGAGCAAGGATGCGACATTCCATCGATACTTGCAAGAGCATTCAACAGGGAGGCGACTTTTAGTCGACACTTGCATTTTTTGAAAAACAAACAGGCTATAAATGCCACAAACCGGCTATAGATGCCACCAAAACAGGCTATAAATGCCACAAACCGGCTATCAATGCCACAAAACAAAATCGGCTATCAATGCCACAAAAAAAAAGGCTTTCAAAAAAACCCGGCTATCAATGCCACAAACTCGGCTATCAATGCCACCAAAAACCGGTTATAGATGCCACCAAAACAAACCGGCTATCAATGCCACCAAAACCGGCTATCAATGCCACAAATCGGCTATCAATGCCACAAAAAAAAAAAAAAAAAAAACTGGCTCGCACGCCAAAAATTTGCTTCCATGCCACAAACAAAAATCTGGCTTCCATGCCAAAACAATCATTTGACAAAAGATTTTCACAAAATGACAAGCTTTTGATCAAATCCCATTTAGCAATTTCTTTCATCACAAAAAGATTTAAGTGAGCGTAGGGGAAACAAAAAAAAAGAGTACCAAAAAAATACATGTGGTACCAAAAAAAGAAGTGTTCACAAGCACTACAAAAAAAAGTACCAAAAAAATACATGTGGTACCAAAAAAAAAAAGAAAGTGTTCACAAACACTACAAAAAAAAAGGGAAAAGTACCAAAAAATACAAGTGGTACTAAAAAAAAAAAGGAAGGATGGTTTCTGTTAAAAAAAAAAAAAAACAGGAGCTCAATCAAAAATGGTCTCCAGCCAAGAGTTCAGCTCCTTAAGCAAACTTTTGGCCTCAGCCGTCAGGGATTCCAAGGCACGCTTCTTCAGGAACTTGCCATGAGATGCTGGGGTGGGCTGTAACCCTTCTTTCGCACCGGGAAGCTTATCTCGAGCAGTTCACCACTTTTTGTTCTCCTCAAACTTCTTTTTAAGAACTCGATTGGCATCTGTAATCCAGCGAATCAGAGCACTCTCCCTATCATGAGCCTCTGTTATTGCAGTCCACCTGGCAGCGACTTGTGCCTGCAGATGCACAAGACGTTTCCTGGCCTCATCGACCTCCCTATCAAGGATGTTAAGGTCATGTGTCAGCCCAATGATGTTTAGCTCTTCTAAGTTCTTCTTTCGGACTACGTGCTTCCTGCTTTCTGTAGCCTCATCTAGGTTAGACTGAGCCTTATCCGCAGGGTCCAGGAACATATCCTTGAAGAACTGGTCGTCAGGAAAACCCATGGTCTCAAACCACCTATCACCCAGCTCAATGATCCTATCAACGATCGCCCTGGCACTTGTGACATCCAGACCAGCCTCTTTGGCATCATCGAGAATCTCACACACATGCTGGATCATCCCAAATCCGGCATCTAAGTGCCCAGAAAGCAGAGTCTCAATCCAAGAGCTCAGAACTCGCACCACCACCTTCTTCGCAAAAAGAAGAGATGGCCCCGCTGAAGATTCGCCCAACTCCGTTGGTCGGCTGCTCATGTCATCACCTGTTGGAAGAGTAACAAAAGAACTCTTTCCAGTTGAAGCTGCTCCTGCCCGGGAAGGAATCTCAGCACGAGGTATCACCTCAACATTGTCAGAACTGGTCCTAGGAGTCTCTACCTCTGGATCAACCTCTGGCATCCCTTGCTCTGGAAGCGACGGATCCTCCTCTGTCACTTCAAATCCTGCTAAAGAAACACAAAAAGGTATGAACATGATCCTGTTTGAAAATCATTATCAGGGTTATTACTACAAAATACCTTCTTCAACGACTGGCGGAACACTTTCTTCCTCCATGAACTCATCGGAAGCATCATCAACATTTGCGTCCATCGGTGGTTCACAGTCATCAGAATCCTGTGGCAAGTCAGCTGGCGAAAAAAATGTTACCAAACCAAGTCACAGACAAAAAAAGAAAGCAAAAGAAGTCATACCAATTGGAGATTCTAGATTCACTCCAGAGTCCCTCGGTTCTTCTTCAGGTGCCCCGACAGGATTCGTCACCACCCCATCGGTTGGAACCTCAGGCATCAACATGTCTTCCTCTGCTAAAAAAAAAAAAAAAAAAAAAAAAGAAACAAGAAGCAAATCAGAACATGGAAAAATCCCATGAAAAGAAATGGAAAGAGAAAAAGGAAGAATCATACCTTCACCGACGGTCTCTTCTTCTCGGCTTCTCTTCTCTGGAGGCTTGTCAGCATCCACTGGCACATCCTCATTGATAGTAAGAGGAACTTCCAAGTCAGGAGAGTCCTCATGCTGGCCCTTGCTGCGATGATGACTCCTCCTCCTCTTACTCCTGCGGGGCTCGCTTCTCAGAGGAACCTGCCCCGCTGTCAGAATCAGGTTTCCCACTTGACTCCTCACTGGATGGTCTACCCTTATCAGTAGACTCCACGGAAGCTTGCCTCTGTGCCGCTTGCATCCAAGCATCAAGTTTGGCTTCCTCCTGTTCTAGCTGCTCTAAAGCCTCATCAGGTATTAGAACCAATGACGCCCTGGTCACTGAGAAAGACTATCTTGTGCTTCTCTCCAGAAAGGAAGGCCCAAACTTCCTCTCGCCGAAAGCCATCCGACTTTCCAAGGCCCTTTCCAAATGCCAGCTTCACATCAAGATCCTTCTTGGAAAGCCCCCGATATGCTGAAAAGCTCTCCACGAACCATTTCGCAAAGCCGGTAGTCCGGGAAGTCAACAACACAGGATAAGAGATCATGGCTGTAGTGTCTTCAGCACTATAGAAAGCCGATGCATTTCTCCCGTCCTGTAAACCTCCAAAGCGCTTCACCATGCTTGAAGGCGCTCCAACAACACCTTGAGAAAAGCCCAGCTGCAAAGCAAAGCGAGAGGGTACATACAGCTGGATGTCAACGAAAAGATGTCTGCGGTACACCATCATGCCGACACGTATGCTGAAAAGCCACTCTCTCTACATTCGTCAAGGAGTAATGCCTTCCCGACCTCGCTCTGGTAGAGTCTCGGGAGGCACCAAAATCAAAAGCCTTCTTCCGCAAATCTGGAGAAAGCTTCACTGAAGACTGTCCCATCTCGACGTCCCTGAACCGTCGGATCCTCATGCGGACAAACAAAAATCATTCGAACACGGCTTTGCCCTTAGCCAGTCGAATCATCAGAGGATCAACATCCTGTGCAGCACACAGCCGGTGGAAGCCATGACAGTGGTACACGTGCCACGAATAAAAGATGTGGGCTGAAAATACCCTATTCATGGGAAGCCCAAGCCGAACCAAAAAAGCAGCAGCCTGCAGTTCGGTACACAGGTAGGAGTAAAGAGCTGGCACCAAAGCAAGCTGCTCTCCAAATGCCATCTGACAAGCCGGAAAAATACAATGCGGCCTGATGTGCGTTCCATCTCCTCCAGCAAAAATACCCTCACCAAGCCAATAAGTGAGGTAAACAGCGAGATTTCTCCGCAGTGCAATGTCAGGACATATGGCGTTTGTACTCGCATAGAAATCTCTCAACTCTTCTTGCATGGCCAAGATCTTCTTCGAACTTGGATCCTGGGCCCTGCCTTCCTGGGTCACACTATCAGAAGACTCCCTGCTATCAAAAAAGTTGGGGAACGAAGAGCTAGAATTCTTCCAACTGCTGGATCTAACTTTCAAACCCTCCCTCTCCTTCAAAAAATCATAGAAGGCGACAAGCTGAAAGTACAGAAGCCTGAACTCCTCAGACTGCCCCTCAAGGACGCTGTCAATCGGCATAAACTCCTCATAGAGTTTGCCAAGGACAGGCAATCCAGTAATGGCGCTCAGCTCCTTTAAAGAGAAACCAATCTCACCATTCGTCACAACGAAGGTATTGGTTTGTGGGAGGAATGACTCCAGCATAGCCATGAAGGCCTCGTCGGAAAAGATCACGGTCTCCCTAAAGGCACGGACCACATCAAAAATCCCGGCTTCCTTCAAAACGGCGCCACCAATCAGCAGGACGCGATCAGTCCACGACTTCCACTCGGAGTCAGCATTGAAAGGGCTACGAAGTCGAAAAGGCTTTATCCAATTGCTGTCGTCACCGCTGAAAATACCAAGGCCCACCGGTCTCAAATCGACCGACGGATAATCAGAGCCCTGGTAGCCGCTGGATGGTATCAACAGGTCCATGTCAACAGGCGACCTCTCCGTATATCCAGGAGAACCGCCAACAAAAACCCCGGTCTTGATTACATTTGTCCTTTTCACCCAGCTTGGAGGATCTTCCCTCTTAGAGCACGTGGGGGCAAGGCTCATGATCGAGACGGTGCGATCAAACGTCGACCGGATAACAACAGTCTTCTTCTCATCATCTGCTGTGAAAGAGAACTGAAAACATCTCCTCTGGTATGTCATGTCATCAGGGACGGCATCACCAAAGAAGAAGGTAGGCTTGGGCAAAACACTCTGATCTTCCATCACCCATGGACGACTGCTTACCATGATCTTATAGAATTCCTCTCCCTTGAGAGTGATCAGTCGCTGCCTCATCTCATCTCTGTTGAGGGAGTCGCATTCTTCCAGATTTCTCTCAACATACTGAACCTTCTCAAAGGCCTGCTGAACGGCCAGATTAGAAGATCTAGAAGATCGATGAGGTACGCTTGTAGTAGGCTCTTTACCCTTGTTCGTTCTGGAGGAACCACCTGAAAAGGATGGAAAAGAAAAAGATCAAACATCAAAATGACAGAATCTCGCTAAAAAAAATCGGGCGAAATTTTGACATGATGACGGGGCAATTCAAAAAAAAAAAGGAATTATCCCGAAAGAAATAGAAAACTTGAAGATGGGCTCAACATTGCTGCGAGCTCCGAAACTCCAAACTTTCGAAACCTCAAAGTCTCCGCAAAATCAAGAAGGGCTCAACATCGCTGCGAGCTCCAAATTCCCAAATTTGCGAAAACTTTCAGGTATACTATCACATCATGCTACAATTCAATTTACAAAAATATACATGCATGAACATCTTGGTAAAAAAAATGCATTATCAATGATGAGCAAAAAAAAAAGAAGAAAAAGAAAACTTTCTCAAAAAAAAGAGGGAGAAAGAAAACAAAAAAAAAGAAGAAAAGAAACTTTATCGAAAAAAAAGGGGGAAAGAAAACAAAAAAAAAAGAAAAGAAAAATAGGGATGGCCCACAGGCCACGTGGCCGTACGGCCAGATCCGTACGGATCTGTCCGTATGGCCCACAAAAAACAAGTGCAAAAAAAAAAAAAGAGAAAGCACGAAAAAAAAAGAGGGAAAACATGTGTAAAAAAAAGAAAAAGAAAAAACACGTGGAGAAAAAAAAAAGAAGAAAAGAAAGAAATAAAAAAAAAGAAAGAACTTTTTATTTTTCCTACAATGAAGTTTTCTTGAAAAAGGGAACTTACTTGAAGCCATTGATGGAGAAGAAGAAGAAAAGTCTTGAAGATCTTGAAGAATAAGAACTCTAGGTCTTGAAGCCCTCTTGGGATTGTTGCAAAAAAAAGTAATAAGAGCAAGAGATCCAACCTCCTCCTTGCTTTTATAGAAGAGAGCAAGCCAAATAAGGAAAGAACAAAGAGGTAAGTGTTACTAACTAGTAACCTGACCAAAAGAAAGAGATTAGAAAGATTCTTTCCCAAAAGAAAGATATCTTGAGGGATTCTCTCCCAAAATAAAGGGAACATGAGAGATTCTCTCCAAGTAAAGATATTCTTAGATATTCTCTATCCAAATGAGATATTTTTGGATATTCTTTACAAAAATGACACCATAGGAGATCTAAGCCTTTTCAAAAGCTTAAGGTCCCATCGGTTATCCCATATGAGCCAGGTTTGACCAACTAGGCACACAAAAAAAAAAATTTGGGCTTTTAGTCAAAGAGAAATCCCTCTTACCAAGAGTATACAAAAATGGTTCCATGCCTCTTTTGAGTTGATTCGACCATACAAAAAAGAATTCCAAGCCCCATGAGCTTCCAAAAATCAAACCATCCAGCCTTATATACCAAATTGAGCCAAAGTCTTGAAATTGACATTCCACAAAAATCAAACCAAATCATGGTCCCCTAACTTGCCACATACAGCCTGTTAGGTCACAAGATCAAAACCAAAATTGATCCCCCAACATTCCACATACAGCTTGTTGGGTCACACGGTCAAAACCAAACCCGACCCCCTAACCTGCCGCATACAGCCTGTTAGGTCACAAGGTCAAAACCCAAATCCACATCCCTGATGTCATCTTCAAAACTTTGCCTCGAGATGGTATGTGATCCCTTTCACTACCATAAAATTCCTCTTGAAGCTCAAAAGGCTACAAATACCAAAAAGAAAGATTGATCAAAGACTCTTGGTCCAGTCACAGGCTCTCCTTCAAAAATCTCTTCGAGGCACATCGACTACAAATGATAAGCAACTCGTCGCTGTACCTCAAGGGGGCATTTGTTGACACCAAAAATGTCACTTTGCCTCTTCAAAGATCCAAAGAGCTACATGAAGTCACAACCTGCCATAAAGTCACAACCTGCCATAAATAGGCAATGCTACTTGCAAAAAATCAAATCTTGTCAGAATCAAACAAAAACTGCAAGATCCTTCAAGACAGCCAAAAGAGGAGTACACAAGAAGTTTTGGGCCATTTCAAAATCATTAGGCCTAACTTCGCTTCTCCGGCAGCTGAAAAGGAGCTCCAGGCGGCGAAAGCATCGGAGACACTAAAACTTCGATCAGAGCCGATGGATGGTCTCAAAATACATACAAAAGACTCCACGTCAAGTTCCGAGTCAAACCAACAACGTTTGACCCTACATCAACCCTCGAACAGCTAAATCAAGCCTCTCGGCGGCGAGAACCACCGAGGCCGTCACTCATCAGATAGAGCACATGGACGGCTTCAAAATGCTTACAAAGGGCTACACGTCGAATTTCAAGTCATTTCGACAACATTTGACCATACTTTGATGCTCGGAAGCCAAATCCTGCCTCTCAGCGGCAAAGCTCCCCGGACCATGGTTTCCAAGACAGAGCCTACGGATCATCTTAAAATGACTCCAGTAGGTTCCCTATCAAATTTCAAGTCAATCGGACATCGGTTGACCGCACATCAAACCGCGACATCTTCATCGCGATAAAAGCAAGTGTACTGGTGATAGGACCCCAAACGGCTTCAAGACTCAAATATAAGCCTGTGGTCGGTCTTATTTATTGCTCAGGAGGCTTCACCTCAAATTTCAGGTCATTCCGACATCGTTTGACCCAGTTTCAGCTTCTGATGGAAAATCGGCAGCTCTACGCGACAAAGTCTTCGGCTTTCTCGGAAAATTGGAAACTTTGCAAAATAAAATGCAAGGATTCTCATCAGGTTTTCTACAGGGAAATCAGGCCAATAAAAGATCAAAAATGTCAAGGAAAAATGCAGAAAAAAAAGAATAAAAAAACAGCAAAAACGGACACAAAACGGGGCAAAAGGGGGAAAACCCCCCAGGGTCACAGACCCCTGCGACCCTGGGGCCTGGGATCTCCCGGTGGGCCCCGGAAACCCCGTTTTTCGCCATTTTTTCGCGATTCGAAGCGTCCGGCCTCTGGTATTTTCCAAAATTCATACTTTTGAGACACCAAATCCTCTGACATCCGTCAAAAGCATGGGTTAATCATTAAGAGTATCGAGAACAACATTGATCGCCACCCGGTCAACCAAAAAAAAGTCTGCTTTCTACCCGACCGATCAAGAAATCGACAGGACAGATGGTACCAACCCGCTGTTGGCAACCAACACCTGAAGTTACATGGTCATCCGATGTCGATCTACATGAAGATCCATCGATGATCATCGCCAGAAGAATCCAAAACGACACGGCACGGCCCGCGACTCTTCAATTGCTCGGCGACCACTTAATGCGATTAATTGACTAGCTTTATTACAGTCATTAATCCATTTCTTTGGACGGACCAACCAGAAGCAAGCATCCGGGAGTTACAAGTCAAGAGATTCATGGCATTTAACCCATGAAACTCCTCCCATTATGGCGATTAAAGGCGATTAAATGCCCTCAATCTCCTCCGGCCAATCAGAAGCCTTGAAAAAGGAGTTACAAAATAAAGAATTCAATCTTGTAACTCCTCCCTTTATGTAGCTTTATGACAATTAAGGCTCATAAACCCTCCTAAATGGCTACCTAAAAGCCTATAAATAGGAGAGCATTCCAAAGAATTCCAGAGGGAAAAAACAAAAAGATCATCGGAAAAACGAGACAGATCCCAGATCAGAAAAAAGCACAGAAATTCAGAGAAAGAAAGAGAGAAAACTCTGCGGAAGTTCTACACCGACTACCCCTACAAGGTGACAAAAGTCCCTTGGGGGGTATCCACCCCCCAAGGTCCTTGCCTTCTCCTTCTGCCTCCAAATGGCTTAGACGTGGCTTTTCAGCCCGTCTACTCGGCTTTTTATTGGACATAGGACCTCCTTTTGGTCTTTGTTCTCTAAAAACCTGAGGTTATAGCCAAGCCAAGCGAATCAATAGCATCCTCCGTTCTCATCTGCATGGATGATGGCGAAGTCCACATATGGCTTGCGACTGTCAATCTGAACGGGTCCCCCACAATCTCCTGAGAAGTTAGATCCTCCTTTTCTTGCTTTTCATTATAGTTTGTATTTTTTCAAAAGAGACAAAAATCACAACTCTTGTCTTTCATTATTGATAAGGATTGTAAAACGGCTATAAACGCCAAAAATCGGCTATAAACACCAAAATCGGCTATAAATGCCAAAAAAATCGCCTTTCACGGCAAATCAAGAAAATGTCTCTTTTCTTAAATATATGTGCAATGGAAAACATGAAAGAAGTTGATTTCTTTTTTACTTGCGAAGGTTGATCTCGGGATCACCACTTGCAATTCCAATTAAAATAGAAAATCTGGCATACCCATACAAAAGAAATGTTGACCCACTCCCCTTGCCCCCCGGTTACGAAAGGGTCAGACCCAACGGACTCCCACGTCCACCGACCTCGGTAGGACCAGGCGCCAGGAGCGCGGTCCATCAGGGACCCTATTCACATTGTTTCAAATCTCGAGTCTTTAACACTTGGCCCGGAAATTTATAGAAATCCATTCATGTTACATCTTGACCCGAATTTCATATGTACACTTTAAAACTCATGATTTATGACTAGACTTGCCCTGAGAGTATTGAAAGTATTGTTTCGGCATATTGCTAGCCCGTTCATGCCCGATCCGATTTTAATATGCTTTTGTGCCTATGGGCACCCATTCCCGTTATATGTATTCGTTGTTTTGATTTCGCACATGTGACATATGAGTCGGCACCACTAAGCGTGGATAAGCTTATCGGTCTGATCCACCGATATGGAGATCCCCATTCCGTTATACCAGCTGCAGAATGATCCCGCCCCGCCCCGATACCCGGTTCGCTACCGTGGTCCCGCAGAGTATATGTATATTATTATATTTAATCGTTCACTCTCCTCACCTTGTGTGACTGAGGCCAACGTCCCGATGTGCTCTCATCACTTTAGTGAGAGATGATTTAGCTTCGTGTGGTTGCCATCTTGCTAGTTCCCGAATCATTGGTACCTTTACATGTTTTTATTGCATATGTGTCTCTTATAAATGATGTATCTTTCTTTTATGAAATTCATTGCCTATACAGGTTTTCAATATATTTCCAAAGGTATCATTGTCTTAAATTATTGCTATGTCCTTTCACACGGAATTCCCGACTTGCCAAATATACTTATTTTTACATGATTTAGACGATTACACGTTCTGTCAAATATTCATGTTTTATACCCGTTTTAATATGAGTACTTAAATTTGTTAAATATCCATGATTTTCTATGCATTTTAATTATGTACTGCCTTTGATCAAATAGCATGATTTATCACATGTTTTATTCTTCAGTATATTGTTTATATCTTTTCACCCACCTGCCAGACCGTCATGTCTGACCCACTACTGTGGTACTCAGGTTCAGATTTCTTGCTCGAGATGAGTGTACGTCATGGCTATGGATCCATGAGCTTGCAGATTGTTTTGTCGGCTATGTCGTGTAGACATTGAGCTTGACATCGGAGCTACGTCACATATGGGGTAGTGATTATTAGATTGCTTTGTATGGCTCTTATTAGCCTTCTTCTTGGGATTGTAATTAACACACATTGTTATTTGCAACTTGAATATATATGGGAATGTAATATCCAGTTACCATCAGCTCTGTATTTTGTTATGATGGTTTGTTCCAGTCTGATATGTTCATTGATATGATAGCTATATGCTAGAGGTTGAGTGCGACATGGAATCCAAGGGCCACGGACTTCGGGTCGTAACACCATAAAAGCTTCTGCAAAATGTTCAGAGTGTGTTTGAAATTGATACCCTCACATACACGGATCTTAGGAGAAACATAATTATTACTTATCTCTCAATTTCACGATCCCTAGGTTTAGGGTCATGACACGAAGCCAAATAAGGCCTCTTGGCAGCGAAGCTCTTTGGCACCATGATTTCCAAGAAAAAGCATGTGGATCATCTCAAAATGACTCCAATAGGTTCCCTGTCAAATTTCAAGTCAATCGGATATCGGTTGACCGTACATCAAAGCGCGACATATTCCTAGCGACAGAATCAAGTCTACTGGCAACAGGACCCCATACAGCTTCAAAACTCAAAAAAAAAAGCCTATGGTTGGTCTTATTTATTGCTCAAGAGGCTTCACCTCAAATTTTAGGTCATTCCGACATCGTTTGGCCCAGTTTCAGCTTCTGACGGAAAATCGGCAGCTCTACGCGACAAAGTCTTCGGCTTTTCCGGAAAATTAGAAAATTTGCACTCTAAAATGTAAGGATTCTCATCAAGTTTTCTATAGGGAAATCAAGCCAACAAATGTACAAAAATGTCAAGAAAAATACAGAAGAAAAAAGAATCAGAAAAGACCGCGAAATAGCCGAAAAAACGACTACCGAATGGGAAAAAAACCTGAGGGTCGCAGCACGTGACCCTGGCCCAAGGTCGCTGGTGAACTTGTGCATGGTCGCCGGCGACCATGGAGATCCGGGTCACTGGATTTTCCCTGGAAGGCCTATTTTCCATCCATTTTCGCATTTCGAAGCTTCCGGCCCGTGTGATTTTCCAAAATTCAGACTTTTGAGGCACCAAATCCGTCGACATTCGTCAAAATCACGGGTCCATCTTCATGAGTATCAAAATCATCAATGATCGCCAACTGGTCGACCAAAAAATTGCACTTTCCACCCGATCGATCAAGAAATCGACAAGACAGATGTCACTGGCCCACTTTGAGCAATCAATGCCTGAAATTACATGGTCATCTGAGGTCGATCAGCATGAAGAACCATCGATGATCATCGCCAGAAGAATTTCAAAAGACGCGGCACGGTCCGCGACTCTTCAATTGCTCGGCGACCACTTAATGCAGTTAATTGACTAGCTTTATTGTAGTCATTAATTCATTATTTTGGACGGCCTAATCAGAAGCAAGCATTCGAGAGTTACAAGTCAATGGTTTCATGACATTTAAACCATGAAACTCCTCCCATCATGATGATTAAAGGCGATTAAATGCCCTTAATCTCCACCGGCCAATCAGAAGCCAAGAAAAACGGAGTTACAAAATAAAGAAATAAATCTTGTAACTCCTCCCATTATGCGGCTTAATGAAAATTAAAGTCCATAAACTCTCCTAAATGGCTAGCAAGAGCCTATAAATAGGAGAGCACTCCAAGCATTCCAGAAGACGGAAAAACACTTCGGAAAAAACCGGAAATCTAGATAAAAAAGGCATCCGAAATCTAAGAGAAAGAAAGAGAGAAAACTCTGTTGAAGTTCTGCACCGACCACCCCTACAAGGTGACAAAAGTCCCCTGTGGGGTATTCCCCCCAAGGTCCTTGCCTTCTCCTTCTGCCTCCAATGGCTTAGACGTGGCTTTTCAGCCCATCTACTTAGCTTTTTATTAGACATAGGACATCCAGTTGGTCTTTGTCCTCTAAAAATTTGAGGTTATAGCCAAGCCAAGCAAATCAAGAGCATCCTCCATTATCATCTGTATGGATGATGGCGAAGTCCACACATGGCTTGCGACCATCAATCTGAATGAGTCCACCAAAATCTCCTAAGAAGTTAGATCCTCATTTTCTTGCTTTTCATTGTAGTTTATATTTTTTTTTAAAAGACAAAAATCACAACTCTTGTCTTTCATTATTGATAAGAATTGTAAATCGGCTATAAACGCCCAAAATCGGATATAAATGCCAAATATCGCCTTTCACGGCAAACATCGCCTTTCACGACAAAACAAATGAAATCATCTTTTACGACATTTCAAATACTTGTCTCTTTTCTTAAATATATGTACAATGGAAACTTGAAAGAAATTGATTTCCTTTTTTACTTGCGAAGGTCGATCTCCGAATCACCACTTACAATTCCAAGTAAAATAGAAAATCTGGCACACCCACCCAAAAAAAATGCCGATGCCCGCTTTGCCCCCTTCGGGCGCGAAGGGGTCGAACCAAAACGGACTCCCACGTCCGCTGACCTCGGTAGCGCCGAGAGCATGAAAAAAGTGCGGTCCATCAACATTCTGCTAGACAATGTCAAAGATCGAACTAGTATCCAATGGAGTGCACCCAGATATTATTATGATCTTCCATCTTAAACTCTTTACCGAAGATCATTCGATGGAGTCTTACTTTGATGCCTACTCCAAAAACAAGCATAAATAACTTCAAAAGAAGTTCACGTAGATTATATGGTGTTCATGAGGCTGGAGCCAAGTTACACGATCAAATTTGGAGGCTGTGATATTACTGGCCTACAACAGTGGCAGACTCCATCCAGTTTGCTAAAACATTCATAAAAATCAATTTGAAAGTTATAAAACCATGTATGTGAAAAGTTAAGATTTCAATTTTTATTAAAATCAATGCTCATGCGAAATTCGAATAATGATAAAATGAACATGCATCCATCAAATCACAACATACAAAATCCCACAATTATTGTAAAGACCAAAGGTAAATCTATAAACTTTCGTTAAAGGCCGGTAATCTGTAAACTTTCATAAATGGACAATTAGTGTCCGGCTTGACTTGGAGGGTTTAAATGATGTTTGACCTTTAATGTTCTTTAAACACACGTCTCATCTCAATTATTAAAATGAGATCCATACATAGGCCCTGTTCTTTTTCTAGAATTCCTGACAGGAATTTTGGTTGTCTGGGAATTCCAGAATTCCTGTCAGGAATTCAGTCTTTCATGGCAAGAACTCATAGCATTCCGAAATTCCAGTATTTACAAATGCCAAAAAACAAGCATTTTCAAATCCCACCTCTCCATCTGGATTTCCGAAAACCCACAGTTGCAAGAATTCCGGCTGAGCTCTCTCCTGTACTCAATGGTCATGATGGAAATAGTGGGGCGACTTGGACTGTGGGCCACCTTTGGAAATCCGGACCCCACATCTGATAGTGGACCCAGGGGCGAACCTGATGGTGGTGGACCCATGGGGATTGGGTCCCATCTGACCCCACATCTTAGGATTTCACAGTACTGGGCGTCATTCACAGGGGGTTTTCTTATATGAACATCAGGTTGTGGGACCGGTAGGATCACTTGATGCCAAATCAGGAACTTAGGATCTGTTGTGGGGCCTTGGGCGACCTGGATGATGAGGGTTGACCGCGGGCCCTTGATCAGTGGGGCCCACGATTTCTGTATTTTCCTAACCCCAGGTGAGAAGCATCGTTTGCTGCTGCCAATGCCATTTGTTACAGAACCTTGTTCTGTAATGAGAATAAGAGAGGAAAGAGATGAGTGAGTGTATGGTGGTCTGAGGGGTGCATGGGAATAAGAGAGGAAAAGTAGGAAGTTGAATGGAGATGACACGTGGTGCATTAGCAGAGAGGGGGTGATGGCTGGGACCATTTGTTTTGGATTTATTTTAATCATGGACACAATATTATTAGTGGATTAACTACCTGACCCCATTAGATCATAAAAAATGCCAATTTTGTTTGTTCTTATCTAATTATGTGATTTTATTTTGTTTGGCCCATGGATATGTGATTAGTTTTTGCATGGATGTTGTTTTTAATTTTTGAATTTTTTTTTTTTGCTGCTTGAATTGTGAAATTGGTATATAAACAGTACATACAGGAGTAAAATTCCAGTCAGAAATCCTATAGTTGTGAAACAGAGAATTCAGAATATCCAGGAACTCATGAATTCTCAGACAGGAATTCAGACATAAAAAAATAGGGAATTCAGAAATGACAAAATTCAGTAGCATTTCAGAATTCCAGCATTTGAAAATCCCAGACAGCCACCAGATATGAATTCCAGGAATTCTAGAAAAGAAACGGACCCATAGAGCCTCAAAGACGGATATCGAATATGAAAAAGATACTAGGAATGCAAGTTTAGTTGAGCAAGGGAGCCAGAACCTATAATTATGAAACTAAACCTACCCCTATAATTGGTTTTGGTCATGTGTGAAGCAACAGTGGACCCAAACCCAACCACCCATTTGACTTGACATGTCCAGACTTGTTTAGCCTTGTCCAGAGTCTGCTCAAGATAATTTGAGGCTTAAAGCGACAATCCAGAATGAGGTCTCAAATTATCTTTTCTTCTGTCCTTTTTTTTTAGTCTTGAGTACCTGAATTTATATTTTCTAATAGACATATTTATCATCTTTATATTATAAATAATAATATTTAGAAATAAAATGAACACTAATGATAATAAACATAAAGTACGAGCTTTGAATTAAAAAAAAAATCTTAAAGGCATGGAACAATAGAACCTGATTTAGTAATTTATCAATGTTGGCCACTAAGATTGTAGATGTATATAAGTTTTGAATTTGATGCTCTTTTCAATAAAAAAAGATTATATTTGAGTTAGTGAGTTTTGATTAACATATATTATAAAAAATACCACATATATTATCAAGTATGCCCACATATATTATTAGAAAAGATAAAACCAGATTAGTAAATCCTTAAAGAAGATTACTTTAGACATAATAATAAAAAAAAAGTCACAAAGAAAGGCAATCTATGAGAGAGACAAAGAGGATGAGAGAGTTGAAAGTACCTGAGAGGGAAAAAACGTTGGTAAAGATTGATCTTTTTTGGCATAAACGTTTTGATATGTCAAGAGTAACATTAATCTGTAAGAGAAACATTCAGTTGAAAAATCTCACTGGTGAAGTGGCAAGGAGATTGAGATTTAAAAGACACAGAGAGAAAGAAGGATAACAATTACTTTAATGCTTTTTTGGAATGTGAAAAAAGATGGATTTAGTGAGATGTGATACTAATTGATTTTATTGGGCATTATTTTTCGGGAAAAAGAAAAAAAACAATGGGAGTTACTTTAAAAAATTTTAAGAATATGAAAAAATAACTTTGATAAGATGTAATACTACATGCCTTATTTAATTATTTATTTATTTATTTTGAGGAGAGGGGGTGTTGGCTTGTCAATTGTCATTAAATTACCTGTCTCTTCTTGCGTGCTTGTTCGCCGGTATTTTTTTGACTTACTTGTTTGAGTTAAGTTAGGGAAGAAGTTAAAGAAGTATTGAAAAGAATGAAGAATGGGAAAGCGGTTGGACCAGATGGTATCCCTATTGAGGTGCTTGGGGGAGGATGGCATTAGTTGGTTGACAAAGCTTTTTAATGTAGTGCTAAAGAGCAAGAAGATGCCTAATGCATGGAGGAAAAGTATTCTTATACCCATATACAAGAACAAAGGAGATATTCAGAACTGTGCGAACTACTGCGGGATTAAATTGATGAGCCATACGATGAAATTATGGGAGAGAGTTATTGAGAGAAGACTAAGAAGAACAACAAACGTTTCAGAGAATCAATTTGATTTCATGCATGGGAGATCAACCATGGAGGCTATCGTTCTCCTGAGGAGGTTAATGGAACAGTATAGAGAAGGTCAAAGAGATTTACATATGGTGTTCATTGACTTGGAGAAGGCATATGACCGGGTTCCTAGGGAGATTCTTTGGAGAGTTCTGGAAAAGAAAAGAGTATGTGTCACATATATTGAGGCGATAAAGGATATGTATGATAGAGTCGTGACATCTATAAGGACGACGGGCGGCGAAACTAAGGAGTTTCGTATCACCAGTGGTCTACACCAAGGCTCAGCGTTAAGCCCATACTTGTTTGCCCTAGTTATGGATGAGAT
This sequence comes from Litsea cubeba, assembly GCA_012931725.1. Lineage (NCBI taxonomy): Eukaryota > Viridiplantae > Streptophyta > Magnoliopsida > Laurales > Lauraceae > Litsea > Litsea cubeba. The sequence goes on from CM022950.1 coordinate 34,481,825, forward strand.
TACAAGACATATCCAGGATGAGGTGCCGTGGTGTATGCTATTTGCAGATGACATTGTTTTAGTGGATGAGACGAGAGGAGTGAATGCTAAACTAGAATTGTGGCGGAAAACGTTAGAGACAAAAGGGTTTAGGTTAAGTCGATGCAAAACGGAATATATGGAATGCAAGTTTAGTCAAAGTAGGACACCTGGTAACATGGAAGTACGTTTGGGCACATAAAAGATTATAGAGAAAGAAAACTTTAGGTACCTTGGATCTATGGTGCAATAGGATAGAGGGATTGATACTGATGTAAGTCACAGGATTCAGGCTGGGTGGACTAAATGGAGGAGTGCTTCGGGGGTCTTGTGTGATCAGAAAGTCCCCCTCAAGGTTAAAGGAAAGTATTATAAGGTGGCAGTACGACCAGCGTTGTTATATGGATCAGAGTGTTGGGCAGTAAAGCATAATCATGTCAAGAAGATGGAAGTTGCGGAGATGAGAATGCTAAGATGGATGTGCGGGATCACAAGGAGAGATAGGATTAGGAATGAGGAGATTAGGGGCAAAGTAGGAATAGCACCGATTGGAGATAAAATGAGAAAAAATCGACTGAGATGATTCGGCCATGTTAGAAGGCGTCCAACGGAGGTACCTGTTAATAGGTGTGAAAGCATGGAGATTGCCAGGAGTAGGAGAGGGAGAGGGAGACCCAAGAGAAGTTGGAAAAAAATATTAAACATGACCTTGCCTACATGGATCTAATGGAGGACATGGCCCTAAACAGATTTGATTGGCGTCGTCAAATCCATGTAGCCGACCCCACCTAGTGGGAAAATGCTTGGTTTGGTTTGGTTTGTTTGAGTTAAGTTCTATCGTGGAAGGTATCCATAGAGATGCCAAGACATAGGTGACTTTGTGCCGAGACTTATTTATTTGCTCACTTGGGAGGTATTCATATAGATACTGAGATGTAAGTGAGCTTGCTCGATATGGCCAATTTGGTAATTATCCGGAGATATGTAGATGTAACCGGTGGATAGCCCATTTTCCTCGTCATCCTTGCCTTGCACGTCTTCACTTATTTGTGTTGACTTCCCAGAATAGTATTGCCTCGCTTGTTCCTAGTTTGTCTGTGTTATTGCAAATTGTTTTAAAGCATGACTTTGCTTAAGTATATCTACGCTGTCATGCCCTATATTTTTGTTCAATTTCTTGCATGCCTGCATCATGTAATTCGTGTTCTCATCATTTAGTTTGAGTATATCATGTTATGAAATTTATATTTATTTACTTGCGAGACTTGATAAGCATAATTCTACACTTGGTGCTTGTAGGTGACAGATCCCCATTCCGCAGCCCGCTAGTGCGAAGAGTAAGGCGGTTGCTTTGAAACTGCGGGATAGCTGGAGTGATTCACAATGGATTGTTGCTGTTGGAAATAGGGTGGGCCTCTGGGATAGGTTTCAAAAACTTTTGACCCACTTGATGCAGGGATCAACTATCCAGAAGGCTATAAAACCCAATCCAGGAAATAAACCCTCAATCTCAGCCATCATGATCAGTAAATACAATCTATCTAGAAGATAGAAATAGCAACTAATAAGCATCCATAATAATCTACAACATGCAAGGAAGTTGATTATACATTTGGAGCTCGGTTGTGCTCTAATGGAGAAGTTGCGTCTTTCTTTGATGATGAAACGCTTTCACTAATCAAATAGGGATCTCCAAGACCTCTTGATCTTCCACGCTATGACCCATATCAGATTCTCCTTTTCTCAAGAAGATGGTGGGATCTCCAAGAGAAAACTACTAGGAACTCTAGGGAGGAACTAGAAGAGGGAGAGGAGAAAGAGCTCGTGCAACACTTGCACTAGAGAGGGCTGGACGTGAATCCTTATGTATGGAGCATACTTGGACGTCCAGCCCTCCTCTCCTTTATTTATAGCTTTTGCAAGCCCCACTTACTAATTTCCATTAGAAGTCTTACTTCCAAAAAATTAGTAACTATCTCTTCTCAATTAAAATAGAAGTCTTACTTCCGTTAATTAATTAGTAACTTACCATATCATAATTAGAAGTCTCACTTCAAATATGATTAGAGTAACTTACCATATCATAATTAGAAGTCTCACTTCTACTAAAATTAGTAAGTCTACTATTACCACTATTAGAAGTCTTACTTCAAATAGAAATAGTAACTTTCCTTTTAGAATTCAACTAGAATTAGATACTTTCTAATAATTAGGCTAGCGTGGGGACCACTAGGGATTCCTTCGAAAGCTGGCTCCAACTGGGACACGCGACCCCACATCTCATGTGTAATCCGGGCCCACAGTTAATTGTAAATAACTCCACTATATAAATGCAATTGAACTCCAGTCTTAGGAATATTACATAGAAGACCCTAAACTTCCACATTACCACAAGTAGACCGCTCTATCAATATCCATGGATCAATTGGACATGTCTTCCAAACTAGATCCATATCTTATTATCCTTGAGCCCCAATTAATTATATTGATTATAGGTACCTTTCCAATTAGCTTTTAATCGGAATGGGTGCGCACTTACCAATGATAAATCCATTAATTGGCACAAGGGGATATTAGAGATAGATTCCAACTTGACCATTGAATGTTCCCACAGCTCTACTACCACGTACTCAAATCACCGAGGTGTTGACCTACAGCTGGCCTCACTCATTGGTGACTCAAAGCAAATGAGTAGATAGAAACTTGAGTTCATTAATGTCTCAGGATTGAGAGCCTATTGCTAGGGAATTATGAGAGCAGATCTTAAAGTAAAGACAGTGTTTGTAAGGTGCTTCTCATGGTCCTTCAATAAATCCAATGTACCAGCACTATGATCCAGAATCTTACATTCTGATGATCGAGGCGAATCACACCATCTCATAGTGATCAAAGTGCTGCAACCTTGTCAGTATGAGATGTCCAGTCTCATCACTGGTTGTGAAGATATTTAAGTATAAGATTTGTCACACATGTCTCCCGTATGTGGATCTCATCCATACACATGTGTTACATCTAATATACTTGTGGACTCCGATTCATCTTATGAACCATCATGTCATTCGTATTGGTTATGTGCAAGTATATAATAAATCACCATTCATCCCGTGAAAGGAAAGCATGAATATACTGATAAATAAAGAAATTAATCAATTTATTATATCATCTACTGAATTGAGTCCATAAAACTAACAGTTGCGGCAGAGTGCGATACATGTTTGGATTAGTTTCCTTTATTTTATTTTTTCATCAGCCCATCGTTGGCCAAGGCTATATTACTTTAAGCTTATAAAATATGTTGTAATTAATTGTGCTTTTGCAATTAAAATATAATTATACTTCCCACTATTATCTTTATTAGAAAAATATTATTTGCAAATGGATTTGAAACATATCATAATGAGATGTATCTTGGTCATGGCTCGTAATATGATGGGCCCTGGATTCTAGGACGTGACAACTTTGAAGCCAAGATTTTTTAAAAACTTAGTCTTTTGAATGGTGGCCATGTAGAATGTATTTATATAGCCTTGAACATCCTTTTAGAGTGGAAGAAGTTCTGCAGTACTACTTTGATGGATGACTATTTGACGCATTGATTTTGTTGTGATATTTTTAGCTATAAAATTTTTTAGAAGAATTTACCTGAAAAAGGGCCTTAGATGGTCACTAGACGAAAAGGGGGACACTAGTTTATATGCTACGAAATTGGTATTCCCGCCAAACTTTTCTCTTTTTTTGCTCTTTTTCGACGAGCGTCGACGTCGTCGCTCATTTAAATAGGACCAAGTGTTTCAAGATTCTGCGAAGAGACAATGTCGTCGCTTATTCTACCCCTTCAGCAAGACTGCATAAACGGTTGGGCAACGACGTCGGCGCTGATCTTAGTTTTTTTTTTTTGCCCTTTTTATGTTAGTCTTTTTTTGTGGGGCTCCTATTAATGATGCTTGCTATTTTTTTCTTTATATATATCATCTTATGGGACATTCAGAAGTAGGAAAATTAGTAGATCTTTGAAGGGAATCAATCCAGAAATTTATAGGCTTGAAGCTGACCAAATTGTAAAGGAATTGCGATATGTTATCATCAATATTGAAGGCTTATTGGGAAATGATATGTTCCATTTAAAAGTCATGTTTCATTAAGGTTTGGACATTGGAGTCCACCAAACTTAGCTTCAATGACTTCACTTCACGATTCCTAATTTTGATTGTTCAGTTCACATGGTTTGGGCTGATTCAGGCCTGGAGTTTAAGGTGCGGACTTATAACCCAAGGCATTCTTCCTCAAAACCAGTGATGGGAATTGTTGGGATAGGTGTATGCCCTAAAGCCCACTAGCTGCACTCTCATCTTTTGTTACTGGATATTTACTGGTTATTTAATGGAATGACTATTTTATGTGTAACATGTATATATGTATGGTTGTGTAAGGCCCATTGTTTCTAGTAAATGAATTAGGTGTGTAGTGTCTACACACAGATAGGTCTAATTCATGGACAACTGGAAACATCATATTTGTTCATAACTGAGAGATGGAGCTGGGTACTTCATCTTGGTATAAGTTATAATGAGAGACTCTCCTGTATTCAGGGTGACTTACCTAAGTCATGGGAGAGCTTTCCCGGATTTATCTCATTAGTGCATATGCAATGCATTGAACAGGACTATGGTTGGTGTGATCTCTAAAATAGTACTATCACAGAGAGAGATCAAGTCACCTCATGCTACTGAGTGACCGGTGCTCTTAATCTTGAGCATTTGTGGATGAACTGACGAAGTCAAGTTCTTGTGCTTTAATTCACTATGGGTGAGATTCTTTTCATGGGTCTTGGACTTGATCAGTTAGGATGTGCAGATGCAATATAGAATCTATGCCATCTGATGATGGAATAATCGTCCCCTTAGAATTATCCGATTAATCATCAAAATCTAAGATCTTAGTTTATGGATGTTCCATACGGACATTGAACTTGTGGGTCGCTCCCTGGATCAAGAGAATGATATTCGAATGATGATTATGTTAAGGATATGAAGTTCTAAGGTTTAGATGTAATCGGGAAGGTTGATAGTACATGTGATAACTGTTGGAATTTGAGATGAATTTGAGATGACTTGAAAGTCTTTTGACGAATTGAAGAAGATAGTATCTCAAGTATTGATTTGAGTTGGAATTATTGTCAACACATTGTCACAAACGTGATGTTAAAAGGCTGGTGTTGATAGAGCTGAAGAGAAGAATCAGAATTGAAATAGTCAGGAATTCAGAAGTCCTGATGCAGAGCATGCGGTCGACCGAGCAACCCATGCGGTCGACCGAGCAAAGAGAAACCTGCAGAAAAAGATTCAGGCACCTCTCAGTTATTTTCGTGACACAGTGTGTCTTCGGTCGACCGGGCATTCCAGGATGTCGACCGAGCAGTGTATGATGTCGACCGAACAAGGCATGATGTCGACCGAACACGATAGTCATCTGTTTCCGTTATGTGTCGTCGGTCGACCGAAGACAGCAGGATGTCGACCGAGCACGGGAACCAGAGTTGCGCAAAATTAGAAGTTGTGCACGAAAATTCAGCACTCTTATCTAATTTGTTTGGGACTCTTTCTAAACGATTGTAGCCTGTTTTGAATACAATTAAGGGTTACTATAACCTATATAAAGGCATGTATGGGTCGTTCATAAAGACACCAAAAAGAGAGAAAGAAGAGAAGAGAAAAGAGAGAGAGTTTTGAGAGAAGAAGAGTGCTGTTGCTGTGTGCTGTTGTTCTGCATCTTTCTACAGCAAGTGAGGACGAGGATGTGCTCTTGAAGATGGTGATTCGTCCATGAGTTAAGTGTCTCTCTGTTTATGCTTTAATTTCAATTTGTAAGGGATTGAGAGAGAGAGAATTGTAGAGGGGAAGGGCTGTAGACAGAGTTTATCTTCTATTCTGTTTTTACATCAAGTTGGTGCTTGGTGTTTGGGGTTTGGTGATCCTATCTGTTGGTGCAGATAAATTGTAAAGGGAGTCGGTGCTTCCTAGATAGTTGGTGCTATCTGAAACTAAGGGTTGGTGCTCTTTGTCGTTGGTGCGACTAAATATATTCAGACCTGTACCGGATCGGTGTTCGGACGGTTTTGATCCGTGGACGTAGCCTTTCGGTGAACCACGTTAAATCTGGTGTCATTGTGTGGTTTGACTTGTTTTGTTGTTGAATTGGACCTGTTTTTAGAAATCACTGATTCACCCCCCCCTCTCAGTGATCGCGATATCCAACAATTGGTATCAGAGCGAGGTTCCCTTGATCAGTTTTATACGCTAAGGGTGATCTCTTGTCAAATCACATGGCAGTCAATACAGGGAATATGAAAGCACCTCTGTTTGATGGTTCTAATTACTCTTTTTGGAAGATTAGGATGCAAGCCTTCATCAAATCTCTTGGCTATGATGTTTGGGAGGCTGTCAGAGCCGGTTACAATGCTGCCACCGTACCCAATGATACAGCATCGAAGAAGTTGGCAGACAACGACTCCAAGGCGCAGAATGCACTCTTTAGTGGCCTTGTGGACAGTGAGCTTGTCAAAGTAATTGCATGCAAAACAGCCAAGGAAATTTGGGACAAGTTGCAAAGCATACATGAAGGTGATGAGAAGATTAAAGAAGCCAAATTGCAAACTCATCGCTCTCAATTCGAGTCTCTTCGCATGGAGGAAAGCGAGAATGTTGACTCGTATATGCAACGAGTGAATGAAGTCACGAATGACATTCGTGGACTAGGGGAGGAGATTAAAGAGCCGGTCATCGTCAAAAAGGTTCTAAGATCTCTTCTTCCCCGATTTGATTCAAAAGTCTCAGCCATTGAAGAAGCCAAAGATCTGAATGCATTTTCCATGGATGAATTACATGGTTCTCTAACTGCCTATGAGATGCGCATAGGAAAGACGTCTTCATCTGATAAAGAAGCGGCCTTCAAAGTTCAGAAAAAGGCAAAAGAGACTGCTGGTCATGATGTTGATTCTGATGATGATGAGCTTGAGGCTCAATTTGTTAGAAAGTTGAAGAAAGGAAGCAATGGCAAGTACAAAGGGAAGCTACCCTTTAAATGCTTCAATTGTGGAGGTATTGGTCACTTTGCTGCGAAGTGTCCGCTAAAAGAAGACAATGATAATGACTCTTATGCTGAAAAGAGTAAAGGAAAGAGAAATTTCAGAAAAAGGGGCAAAGCTAAAAACTTTCTATGTCAACAAGATGACAGCACGTCTGAAACTTCAGACGATGATGAATCAACCGAAGCTCTCTTCATGGTCACTGTTGAAGAAGAAGAAGAGCTAGATCCGGAAGAGGATGAGGAGGCTGAAGTCAATCTTGAAGAGGAACTCATAACCGCACTTGAGGAGCTTAGCATGGAACGCAAAACAAGTAAGAAAAATCTGAAACTTCTCCATGAATCTGAAAGTTCTATTATTGCTTTGAAAACTCAAGTAGAAGAATACAAAAGAATGGTAGAAGTCCTTGAAAACCAAATAAGTATCAAAAAGGAAGAGGCTATGAAACTTGAAACTGAGATCGCTAGAGCAAAGGCTGAAAATTTGGAAAATAGCAAAAAACTAAAGCGCTCCAAGCGATTGAAGGGACTATGAAACTCGATGAACTACTGAAAGTTCAAAGACCTGCCCACTTCAGATTTGGTCTAGGATTTGAGAAAGGTGAATCCTCTAAGATTGCACCTCCTGAAAAGAAAGAGTTTGTGAAGCAAGTCACTGCACCTTCTAACTCTATGAAGCCCACTCAACCTAGAAAGGAGTCCATTCCTGTTAGAAAGGTAATGAAGACTAACCAGCCACAAAGAAGATACAAATTCTATGGTTATTGCTTTCATTGTAATATGTTTGGACATAAAAGAGCTGATTGCAAATTCTATGTAAGAAACAGCCCATTTGTGACTAGGAACCCTTTTTCAATCTTAAGTAGCCACAAAATTGAGTGCCATAAGTGCTATAATTATGGACACTTGGCTAGGGATTGTAGGTTGCATATTGCTAACAAATTTCAGGTTGAAAAGAAACCCAAGTTAGTCAAGGCTTGGAGAGTAAAGCAAAGTGCAGAAAGTCCCAAAGAATCTCTCATTGTGCAAATGGCATTCAATGCACAAAAGAAGGCAGCACCATGGGTCCTTGATAGTGGTTATTCAAGCCATATGACTGGTGATAAAGAGAAATTCATCAAATTACAGCACTATGAAGGCGGTTCAGTGAAGTTTGGCAACAATGATGGTGCCAAAATCTGCGGAAAAGGTGTTATTCAGCTTATGGCAAACAAGATCAGATCGGAAGAAGTCTTATATGTGTCTGGATTGAGACACAACCTGCTTAGTGTGAGCCAGATCTGTGACAAGGGTCACGAAGTTATCTTCACAAAGAATGGGTTTGCCATCAAGAAGAGTAGCAACGGCAAAACAGTGGCAACTGGATCAAGAACTGCTGGAAATCTCTATACATTGTCAGATGGAGCTGAAAAGACCTGCTTGATGAGTCGGACAGAGGAAAGTTGGTTGTGGCACAAACGCCTTGGGCATCTAAGCTTTGATAACATGTCAAAGATTTGCAATTCAAAGGCTGTAAGAGGCATGTCTAAAGTTGAAAAGCCTTCCAATCCCATTTGCGACTCTTGCCAAAAGGGAAAGCAAACGAGGGTTATGTTCAAGTCAAAGGAGCATCATTCCAAGAAACCTCTTGAGCTAGTGCACACTGATCTCTGTGGACCGATGCGAACTCAAAGCACCAATGGAGATAAGTATTTCATGTTATGCATTGATGATTATACTCGTATGACATGGGTATTGTTTCTTAAGCATAAGCATCAAGCACTTGATCGTTTTAAAGTGTTTAAAGCACAGGTTGAAAATCAATTGGAAAAACGTATCAAGATTTTAAGGTCTGATCGTGGAGGCGAGCTCACATCTGAAGAGTTCACTAAATATTGTGAACATCATGGCATTCAAAGACAGTACTCAGCCCCTAGAACTCCACAGCAAAATGGAGTTGTGGAACGGAAGAATCGCACCGTACAAGAGATGGCTCGTACGATGCTAAGTGAAAGCAAGATGGCTGACAAGTATTGGAAAGAGGCAATTCATACGGCTGTATACATTCAAAACCGATGCTTGATCAGGCCACATGAAGACAAAACTCCCTATGAGCTATGGTTTGGAAGAAAAGCAACAGTCAAGCACTTCAGAGTCTTCGGCAGCAAGTGTTACATCAAGCGGCTCGAACAAAATCCGGGCAAATTTGAAGAAAGAGCTGACGAAGGTATATTTCTGGGTTACTCCTCTACTAGCAAGGCATATAGGTGTCTTAACAAAAGAACCAGAAAAATCATAGAAAGTGCTGATGTGAGAATAGATGAGAATATTGAACCAAAGAATGCAACTCATAATGACAGTCCAGTTTATGAGGACTCGAGTGAGATTGATGATGAGATGGCTGAATCTAATGATTCTGAGAAATCAAAGGATGACTCAGAAGATACTACACCTAAGAAGCACAGCACTTGGGTAGAGCAACACCCTAAGGATCAAATCATTGGAGATCCTAAGGCAGGCATTCAAACTAGACAAAGTGTAGTTAGCAATTACTCACTTGTGTCCACCATTGAACCCAAGACTGTGGCTGAAGCCAGTCTCGATGAAAGTTGGTTGAAAGCTATGCATGAGGAGTTGGAGCAAATTGAGAAGAACTCAACATGGGAACTTGTTCCTAGACCTACTGATAAGAATGTTATTGGTACTAAATGGGTCTTTCGGAATAAGCTGAATGAAGATGGTTAAGTCATTAGAAACAAAGCAAGGTTGGTTTGTAAAGGCTATGCTCAAGTTGAAGGCATAGATTTTGAAGAGACCTTTGCACCGGTGGCTCGTCTGGAAGCTATTCGTATGTTTCTTGCATTGGCAGCATACAAAATCTTCAAGGTATTTCAGATGGACGTAAAGTCAGCTTTCTTGAATGGTTTACTTGAAGAAGAGGTCTACATTGAGCAACCTGATGGTTTTCTCATCAGCAAAAATTCAGATCTAGTGTGCAAGTTGAAAAAGGCTCTTTATGGACTGAAACAAGCGCCAAGGGCATGGTATGCAAGGCTGGATCTCTATCTCCGCAAGATCGGTTTTGGAAAAGGAATGGTTGATAGCAATCTGTATGTCAAAACTGAGTTAAGCAAACAGCTGGTTGTCATTGTTTATGTTGATGACATAATCTTTGGTGGCAATGATGAGGAGATGTGCAGGAATTTTGCAGAAGAGATGAAGAAAGAATTTGAGATGTCGATGCTTGGAGAACTAAAGTTCTTTCTTGGTTTACAAGTTCAGCAGCTGAAACATGGTATCTTCATATCACAGATGAAATACATTAAGGAAATGCTGAAACGGTTCAATATGGAAGACAGCAAGCCAGTGAGCACACCAATGTCAACGAACACGAAGCTTAGCAAAGATGATAAGGCCTCGTCCGTTGATCATACCACCTATCGCTCTATGATAGGAAGCTTGCTCTACTTGACTGCTACAAGACCAGATCTTCTACAAGCAGTATGTATGGTTGCACGTTTTCAAGCAGCACCAACTGAAACGCACCTTACAGCAGTGAAAAGAATCTTTCGATATCTGAAAGGTACTATGGAGCTTGGTATCTGGTATCCCAAAGGCAAATCCTTCACTCTTGTTGCATATTCTGATGCCGATTGGGCTGGATGCGTAGATGATCGCAAGAGTACTAGCGGCGGCGCATTTTATCTTGGAGAAAGATTAGTTGCTTGGCATAGTAAGAAGCAAGACTCAGTATCCCTTTCGACAGCGGAAGCGGAATATATTGCAGCGGCAACTTGTTGTACGCAAGTGTTATGGATGCGGCAAATGCTCTCTGATCTAGGACTTCCTACAACGGATCCTACGCCGATCCTATGTGACAACACGAGTGCAATTCATATATCTAAGAACCCTGTTCAGCACTCTCGAACAAAGCATGTAGCAATTCGTTATCATTTTCTTAAAGATAAAGTTGCTGATGGAGAGGTCAAGTTGGAATATGTTCCAACAACTGAGCAAGTGGCTGATATTTTCACGAAACCTCTGCCAAAGGAAGTCTTCGAGTATCTCCGGAAAAAGTTAGGAGTTACTCACTCTCCTAAACCGTAGGAGTTGTGCTTGAAAGGGGGAGCAATGCATTCATTGAATATCCTATTCGCTCCTCGATTTGGTCCCTTTGGACTTGTTGTCAAAGGGGGAGAGATGTTATGCTATGATAGCAAGGAGAGATGTTATGCTATGAAAGCTAGGGGGAGATTGTTGACAGTGCATGGTTGTTATTTCAGAATTTCAGAATTGGTTCCAAGTGAGTGTTGAAAAGAACTTGGAAGAGCTGCAAGCTGGAGTTGAAAGTGTTGAAGTTCCAATAGTGTTGCCAACAATTCCAAAGGGGGAGATTGTTGGAATTTGAGATGAATTTGAGATGACTTGAAAGTCTTTTGACGAATTGAAGAAGATAGTATCTCAAGTATTGATTTGAGTTGAAATTATTGTCAACACATTGTCACAAACGTGATGTTAAAAGGCTAGTGTTGATAGAGCTGAAGAGAAGAATCAGAATTGAAACAGTCAGGAATTCAGAAGTCCTGATGCAGAGCATGCGGTCGACCGAGCAGCCCATGCGGTCGACCGAGCAAAGAGAAACCTGCAGAAACAGATTCAGGCACCTCTCAGTTATTTTCGTGACACAGTGTGTCTTCGGTCGACCGGGCATTCCAGGATGTCGACCGAGCAGTGTATGATGTCGACCGAACAAGGCATGATGTCGACCGAACACGATAGTCATCTGTTTCCATTATGTGTCGTCGGTCGACCGAAGACAGCAGGATGTCGACCGAGCACGGGAACCAGAGTTGCGCAGAATTAGAAGTTGTGCACGAAAATTCAGCACTCTTATCTAATTTGTTTGGGACTCTTTCTAAACGAATTGTAGCCTGTTTTGAATACAATTAAGGGTTACTATAACCTATATAAAGGCATGTATGGGTCGTTCATAAAGACACCAAAAAGAGAGAAAGAAGAGAAGAGAAAAGAGAGAGAGTTTTGAGAGAAGAAGAGTGCTGTTGCTGTGTGCTGTTGTTCTGCATCTTTCTACAGCAAGTGAGGACGAGGATGTGCTCTTGAAGATGGTGATTCGTCCATGAGTTAAGTGTCTCTCTGTTTATGCTTTAATTTCAATTTGTAAGGGATTGAGAGAGAGAGAATTGTAGAGGGGAAGGGCTGTAGACAGAGTTTATCTTCTATTCTGTTTTTACATCAAGTTGGTGCTTGGTGTTTGGGGTTTGGTGATCCTATCTGTTGGTGCAGATAATTGTAAAGGGAGTCGGTGCTTCCTAGATAGTTGGTGCTATCTGAAACTAAGGGTTGGTGCTCTTTGTCGTTGGTGCGACTAAATATATTCAGACCTGTACCGGATCGGTGTTCGGACGGTTTTGATCCGAGGACGTAGCCTTTCCGTGAACCACGTTAAATCTGGTGTCATTGTGTGGTTTGACTTGTTTTGTTGTTGAATTGTACCTGTTTTTAGAAATCACTGATTCACCCCCCCCCCTCTCAGTGATCGCGATATCTAACAATAACCTGACTCGATTATGGATGTTACATAGAGGGGCATTCAGGTCATTACACTTAGTAGGTCGAAGACAACCGTCATTTTATGACGAGCTTATTACATTATATATTGTCGTTGGAGTTCAACCATAACTCTTTAGTGGAATGAGTTAAGGTTAAAATGGTCTTAATGTTGCTATAGGTTTAGCATGGACATTTTGGTCATTTTGGGAGCCAATGGCAAATATGTCTTTTGGTCCCTTCTCTAGTCACTTTCCAAGATTGGCATGGTTTCCTAAAATGTTTAGATAACATAAGGATGAATTATTTTAGTGGAAAAATAATTTTGAGTTTAAATTCAAATAGGCCTTTGATGGCATACATGAATTTAACTCTAGATAAATTGTTTGTAGACCATAGTGTGCATTAATATGTGGGACGTCCATAATAGGATTTCCATGGGTAAGGTTTCCAACTTTGAGTAGGACTCTTTACTTGGAAAGTTGGACTCCTCTTTGGATTAGTATTCCTATGAGATAGTTTCCTTTTTAGATTAGGAACTTAAAATTAGTAAGTGTTCTACAACTAGGATTACTAATTGCATGGGAAGTTCCTTTTGGTTTTCTTTTCTAATTAGAGTGTTTCTTAAAGGAAATAAGTCTTTCCTTTTTGGACATCAATGAGAATTAGAAGAGATAAACTTTCAGGAAAGGTTTCCTCAAAGTTTCTATAAAAGAAACAACTCTTCCCCATGGACGTCCTACACACTAAGAGAGCCACAAGGTGCCACACGTCCAGCCTTGGAGTAGTTTCTTCTTCATTGAAGAAAACTTTGAGATCTGAGATCTTCCATTAGAGAAATAGTTCTCAACTCCTATATTAAGATCCCACCATCTTAGCCAATCAGATTTGGAAGTGAGATAGAGGAGAAGATCAAAGGCAATACTAGTGCAGAAAATTCCAGCAACTTGTTTGCTAATTGCAAGTCTGAGTTCGGGCCTTTGGATATATTTTTTCAGAGATTTGAAGACTACAAATCTTCGAGGTAATAGTCTTCTTCATTCTCCTTTAATTATACACTTGTTGGTCTTGAATTCATGGAGTTCTCATGCGATCTATATGGCTGATTTATGCTGGCCAAATCAGATTTTTAAAATCCGTCATGTTACAAATTAGCCATGAATATCTTCCGCTAATTCAGATCTGAATCGCAGTTTCTTTCAGTGGTATCAGAGCCACTCCATGTGAAATCATGATCCCATGTTGTGTATAATTAATCCTAGATTGATTATGGGCATGGTGGCACCCTATTAAAGTTATGTTGTGATGCATGTTGTGTGCAAGTTTCATTTACATTGCTGGAATTTATTTTTCAGATTTGTTTAGTGATGCACATAGTGTTTTTGCATGCACTAACCTCTTTAATTGCAGCCGTATATTGCATCCTTGATGGTTTGCATGATTGTTATGTGGATTTGGATGTTTTTTCATTAGTTGGAAAGTGTACGATTGCGCGTTTAGCAATCATAGGAAGTTGTAATTCTTTCTTTACTTTTATTCCAACTAGTCTTGATGTAAGCTTTCTTGAAAAGCATAGGTATCTCCAATGTAATTTGGGTTTTTGTTTTTTATGGGTTTGCTTGTATAAATTTAATTTATTGGATCAAGCAAGAAGAAGAAAGTTTCAAGAAAGGTTGCAAGTAACCGGACTCCTTAGTGGTGGAGGGGACAAGACTTCTTGGTGAAAGATGAGACCTATTCTTGATGTCCTAGTTCGATAAGGATTACAAGTCCGAAGAGCAAGGAGCCATCAAGGATTGCATACTTTTATTTGCTTTTATATATGGAATGCATGGATGAGTGCTTTATATATTTGCTATAATTGTCACCTAGAAACATGGCCACCATTAGGTTCTAAAATTGACATCTTTATTGTATTAGATTGTTTTTAGTTTGGCAAATTGTTTTAAATGGAACTTAGAGCAGCACTTTCTATTTGTCTACGGTTTAAAATTGGATAGGGTTTAGTTTATCTTGGTACCCTTGGTTTCCAAAGAAGGCTAAACTAAAATCTAATTAGATGCTACCTATGGGTTTTTCATAACCCAAGATAGGCTTTTGACTCTTTGAAGGGATTTGCTCAAATGTTTTAAAGCAAAGGTTATTTAATTTTAAGATGACTTAAGTCATAAATTTAATTAACCAAGTTTGCTAGATTTAAAAAGAGCTTTTGAGTAAAACAATGTAAAGGTCAAAAAGTATAAACCCAAGTGATAAATAATCAAGTGGGAGAGGGGTTTTAGGAAAGACCCCACGGCCTTCCATTTTCGATTCATGTTATCTCATTAAAGTGTTAGTAGGAGCGGCCATCCCTTCGGTGGAGTTCTTTTACTAAAGATCGCTTTGATGGGTTAATGGGTGAACTAATGTGAATATTCGTAATGAGGTGTTAGTAGGAGCGGCCATCCCTTCGGTGGAGTTCTTTACTAAAGATCACTTCTATAGAATGTCAATGAAGTGTTGGTGGGAGCGGCCATCCCTTCGGTGGAGCTCTTTACTAAAGGTCACTTCTAGAAAGGATAAAAGTCTCTTCCCTTCGGAGGACTTAATGATAGACATTCTGGGAAAATTCATAAGAGATGGTTATACACTTGACATAAGATGGTAATAACCTCTCCCTAGGAGTTAAAGGGTTATTTGTCATATGAGGCCAAACCAATCAGTGATTGGACTACCACTGGATATGTGTCCAGATAGTGATAATCCAAATAAGTTTGCCTTAATTCAACGTGACTGTAGGCTCGGCCATCCCTTCGATGGAGGGTCTATGAGGAGGTTGAAACACTGATACATTATGATTGGGGTTGAATAATGTAAAAAGTTTTGTGCTTTGTTTTTCCTTTTATAACAAGCACCATATGCATATTACATATATACTGCATGTCTAATTATAAACCGTTTTATATCCAGAAAGAGATGGGTAAAGACTCTTTTAGTCCGTTGATGTGCATTCTTCGTGTGAAATAAACTGACTGGCCCTAACTACGTAGATTGGAAGAGAAATCTTGACATAGTACTCACAGCAGAGGAGTACAAGTATGTCTTGCTGGAAAACTGTCCCGATATTGATGCTAATTCTACTGATGACCAGCGAGAGGCTGAAAGGAAATGGAAGAAAGCGAATAGCATGGCTAAATGCTACTTGCTCGCTTCCATGTCCAACGTGTTGCAAACACAGCATGAGCAAATGGACACAGCCTATGAAATCATGATGTCCTTGTCTGAGATGTTTGCAGACAAGAGCAGGCCAGCTAGGCAAGCTGCTATAAGGACTATCATGAATGCTAGGATGGCTGATGGAACACCTGTCAGAGAGCATATGCTCAAGCTAATAGATTGTTTCAATGAAGCTGAGATTCTAGGGGCTGAGATTGATGCAGGGAGTCAAACTGACATGATTCTCGAAACTTTGCTGGAATCTTTCAATCAGTTCAAGCTCAATTTCAATATGAGCAAGATGGACATGACTCTACCAGAGTTAATGAAAGAACTCCAGGCAGCAGAGGCCATCATGAAGCCCAAAGCCCAAGCTCATTTTTTCCAGTCTTCCTCTAAACTAAACCCGAAAGGGAAGAAGTTCAAGAAGAAGCAGAATAAGGGAAAATGGCAGAAAAAGGACAATACTGGTAATAAGAAGGACAGGGGTACAGATGGAAAGCCCAAAGGGAAATGCTTCAAGTGTGGCCTCAAAGGTCATTGGAAGAAAGATTGTCCCAAGTTCCTAGCCTCAGTTAAGAAAGGTACATCTTTTTCATACTACATTGAAACTTATCTAGTGGTTGATTCTACTGACTCATGGATAGTAGACTCAGGAGCCACTAATCATATCTGCAATCATTGCAGGGGTTTCAGATAATGCAGAGAATTGAGAAAGGAGAGTTTGCCTTTAGAGTCGGAACTGGAGCTAAAGTTTGGGCAGTTGCAGTAGGAGTTGTTACCTTACATTTTCCATGTAATAGGATATTAGTTTTAAATAATGTTTTCTATGTTCCGGACATGAGGAAGAATTTAATTTCAGGCTCCAGAGTTATGGAATTTAAATTACTCAGTTTCTTTCCATTCTGGTGTTGATATCAGTAGAGATGGAAATATTATATGTTCCGGTAGAATACAGGACAACTGATTTTATATATATCCTATTGCTCCCACACTGCATAATGTACAACAAGAAAACTCAACTTCCCTTAAGAGGAAGGTATCTTCAATCAATGACATATATCTTTGGCACTTACGTGTGGGTCACATTAACCTAAAACGGATTCAGATGTTGGTAGAAGATGGGCCGTTGAGCTCATTAGATTTTGAACCTTTCCCTCAGTGCGAATCTTGTCTCAAGGGAAAGATGACCAAACGGTCATTCTCTGGAAAGGGACTAAGGTCAAAGGAGTTGTTAGAATTGATTCACACTGATGTGTGTGGTCCTATGAACAAACCGGCTCGAGGAGGGTATGAGTATTACATCACCTTCACCGATGATTGCTCTAGATATGGATATGTATACCTAATGCGTCATAAGTCTCAAGCATTTGATTAGTTCAAACAATTCAAGGCTGAAGCGGAGCTACAACTAGGAAAACATATCAAAGCCCTTCGATCTGATCGAGGTGGCGAGTACCTCCTGGGTGGGTTCAAGGAGTACCTCACACAACATGGGATTGTGTCTCAGTTGTCTGCACCAGGTACACCCCAGCAAAATGGTGTAGCGGAGAGAAGAAACCGTACCCTTCTTGATATGGTAAGGTCCATGATGAGTCATGCAACCCTGCCTATATCTTTTTGGGGATATGCCCTAGAAGCAGCATACATTTTAAATCTGGTGCCTTCTAAATCAGTACCTAGGACACCCCAAGAAATGTGGACAAGTCGAAAGCCTAGTTTAAGACATATTCACATTTGGGGTTGTCCAGCCTATGTACTGAATGATAAAACTACCAAGCTGGAACCCAGATCATAAATGTGCTACTTCATTGGGTCTTATCATCCAAAGGAGCAAAAAGTGCTCATCAGCACTCATGCTAGGTACTTGGAGGATGATTGTATGATGCACCAAGAGCTTAGTTGTAAAGAAACCCTTGAGGAGATTCTTCCGGGATCTCCTATAACATCTGTACCGGATCCTGAGATAGTAGATGAACAAGATATTCCTTTAAACACTCCGGAGCCTCGTCGTAGTAGGAGAATTTCTAGACAGCCAGAAAGATATCTAGGAGTGTCTTTTAAGATAGACTCTGAAGATTTGGTTGAGGATCCTACTAGTTATGATGAAGCAGTAACGGATATAGATGCTGACATGTGGTAGCAAGCGATGAAATCTGAAATGGATTCTTTGTATTCCAATCAAGTCTGGGAACTTGTAGATGCACCTGAAGGGATTAAACCCATAGGGTGCAAGTGGATCTACAAGAGAAAGAGATGAGTGGATGGGAAGGTGGAAACCTTCAAAGCAAGACTGATGGCGAAAGGATATACTCAGAAAGAGGGTATCGATTATGAGGAAACCTTTTCACCAGTGGCTATGCTTAAGTCCATAAGGATTCTCTTGGCCATCGCATGTCATTATGACTACGAGATATGGTAGATGGATGTCAAGACAGCTTTTCTTAATGGAAGTCTTGACGAATGCATCTATATGATGCAACCAGAGGGCTTCATTGCTAGTGGCCAAGATAACATAGTTTGTAAACTTAAGAAGTCCATTTATGGACTTAAGCAAGCATCAGAGCATGGAACATCAAGTTTAATCAGGCAGTCAAATCCTTTGGCTTTGATCAAAACATTGATGAACCATGTGTGTATAAGAAAGGAAATGGGGAAAGCAGTTGCATTTTTGGTTCTGTATGTAGATGACATATTACTCATAGGAAATGATGTAGGTTTATTGTCATCCACAAAGGTTTGGTTATCCTCTCAATTTCAGATGAAGGATCTGGGTGAAGCCAGTTATATCTTAGGGATCAAGCTTTTGCGTGATCGCAAGAATAAGATGTTAGCCCTATCCCATTCTTCATATATTGAGAAGATATTGGTCAAGTTTAACATGCATGACTCCAAGAAGGGCCTCCTACCTTCTAGACATGGAGTGCCACTGTCTCGAGATCAATGTCCAAAGACATCTGAAGAGATAGAGACCATGAGGAGAGTTCCATATACATCCGCTGTTGGAAGCCTCATGTATGCTATGTTATGTACTAGACCAGATATTTGCTTTGCCGTTGGCATGGTTAGCAGATATCAGTCAAACCCTGGACCAATGCTTTGGACAGCAGTTAAGCATATATTCAAGTATCTTCGAAGAACGAAAGATTATATGCTGACCTTTCGAGCAGAAGATCTAACGCCATTGGCGTATACAGATTCTGATTTCCAATCTGATAGTGATGCCAGAAAGTCTACCTCAGGGTACGTCTTTACTATGTCAGGAGGGGCTATATTATGGAGAAGTGTCAAGCAATCCTGTATAGCTAATTCTACCATGGAAGCAGAGTATGTGGCGGCATCGGAAGCTGCGAAGGAAGCGGTATGGCTCAGAAAATTCCTGTTGGAATTGGGAGTTGTTCCTGCAGTGCATAAACCGATTGTCATGTACTGGGATAACACTGGTGCTGTAGCACAGTGCAAAGAGCCCAGGAATCACAATAAAGGCAAGCACATTCAGAGAAAGTACCACTTGATCCGGGAATTCATTCAGGATGCAGAGATAGTGGTGGAGCATATTGCTTCAGCAAATAACTTAGCTGACCCATTCACTAAGACTCTTACTGAGAAAGTCCTCACTTCTCATGTTGAGTCTATGGGTGTTAGGTTAGGAAGTAGTGATCTTTAGTGCAAGTAGGAGTTTGTTGGGATTGGTGTATGCCCTAAAGCCTACTAGCTGCACTCTCATCTTTTGTTACTGGATATTTACTGGTTATTTAATGGAATGACTCTTTTATGCGTAAACATGTATATATGTATGGTTGTGTAAGGCCCATTGTTTCTAGTAAATGAATTAGGTGTGTAGTGTCTACACACAGATAGGTCTAATTCATGGACAACTGAAAACATCATATTTGTTCATAACTGAGAGATGGAGCTGGGCACTTCATCTTGGTATAAGTTATAATGAGAGACTCTCCTGTATTCAGGGTGACTTACCTAAGTCATGGGAGGGCTTTTCCGAATTTATCTCATTAGTGCATATGCAATGCATTGAACAGGACCATGGTAGGTGTGATCTCTAAAATAGTACTATCACAGAGAGAGATCAAGTCACCTCATGCTATTGACTGACCGGTGCTCTTAATCTTGAGCATTTGTGGATGAACTGACAAAGTCAAGTTCTTGTGCTTTAATTCACTATGGGTGAGATTCTTTTCATGGGTCAACAGCTCTGTGTTTTGGGTACTCGGACTTGATCAGTTGGGACGTGCAGATGTAATATAGAATCTATGTCATCTGATGATGGAATAATCGTCCCTTTAGAATTATCCGATTAATCATCAAAATCTAAGATCTTAGTATATGGATGTTCCATATGAATATTGAACTTGTGGGTCGCTCCCTGGATCAAGAGAATGATATTCGAATGATGATTATGTTAAGGATATGAAGTTCTAAGGTTTAGATGTAATCGGGAAGGTTGATAGTACATGTGATAACCTGACTCGATTATGGATGTAACATAGAGGGGCATTCAGGTTATTACACTTAGTAGGTCGAAGACAACCGTCATTTTATGACGAGCTTATTATATTATATATTTGTCCTTGGAGTTCAACCATAACTCTTTAGTGGAATGAGTTAAGGTTAAAATGGTCTTAATGTTGCTATGGGTTTAGCATGGACATTTTGGTCATTTTGGGAGCCAATGGAAAATATGTCGTTTGGTCCCTTCTCTAGTCACTTTCCAAGATTGGCATGGTTTCCTAAAATGTTTAGATAACATAAGGATGAATTATTTTAGTGGAAAAATAATTTTGAGTTTAAATTCAAATAGGCCTTTGATGGCATACATGAATTTAACTCTAGATAAATTGTATGTGGGCCATGGTGTGCATTAATATGTGGGACGTCCATAATAGGATTTCCATGGGTAAGGTTTCCAACTTTGAGTAGGACTCTCTACTTGGAAAGTTAGACTCCTCTTTGGATTAGTATTCCTATGAGATAGTTCCTTTTTGGATTAGGAACTTAAAATTAGTAAGTGTTCTACAACTAGGATTACTAATTGCATGGGAAGTTCCTTTTGGTTTCCTTTTCTAATTAGAGTGTTTCTTAAAGGAAATAAGTCTTTCCTTTTTGGACATCAATGAGAATTAGAAGAGATAAACTTTTAGGAAAGGTTTCCTCAAAGTTTCTATAAAAGAAACAACTCTTCCCCATGGACGTCCTACACACTAAGAGAGCCACAAGGTGCCACACGTCCAGCCTTGGAGTAGTTTCTTCTTCATTGAAGAAAACTTTGAGATCTGAGCTTCTCCATTAGAAAAATAGTGATCAACTCCTAGATTAAGATCCCACCATCTTAGCCAATCAGATTTGGAAGTGAGATAGAGGAGAAGATCAAAGGCAATACTAGTGCAGAAAATTCCCGCAACTTGTTTGCTAATTGCAAGTCTGAGTTCGGGCCTTTGGATCTATTTTTTCAGAGATTTGAAGACTACAAAGCTTCGAGGTAATTGTCTTCTTCATTCTCCTTTAATTATACACTTGTTGGTCATGAATTCATGGAGTTCTCATGCGATCTATATGGCTGATTTATGCTGGCCAAATCAGATTTTTAAAATCTGTCATGTTACAAATTAGCCATGAATATCTTCCGCTAATTCAGATCTGAATCGCAGTTTCTTTCAGGAACGACACATCCCCAAGCACACATTGCAAAAGAGATGGCGTTGCGTGTAGTTTTGTAGCTCATACCTTGTATATATCCGTTGATGTGGATGATACTTTTGTGGGGTGGCTTTCAAGCATACCTTGTACATATTTGCATCAACACTTCTTAACATTAGATTCTGTGAAGCAACGATGTCGTCATATATTAAAGCACACTATCTTTCACTAGCTTCGGTGAAGCAACGATGTCGTCATATATTAAAGCATATTTTCTAGCACTAGCTGTTGGGATTGGTGTATGCCCAAAAGCCCACTAGCTGCACTTTCATCTTTTGTTACTGGATATTTATTGGTTATTTAATAAAAAGACTCTTTTATGCTTAAACATGTATATACGTATGGTTGTGTAAGGCCCATTGTTTCTAGTAAATGAATTAGGTGTGTAGTGTCTACAAACAGATAGGTCTAATTCATGGACAACTGGAAACATCATATTTGTTCATAACTGAAAGATGGAGCTGGGCACTTCATCTTGGTATAAGTTATAATGAGAGACTCTCCTGTATTCAGGGTGACTTACCTAAGTCATGGGAGGGCTTTCTCGGATTCATCTCATTAGTGCATATGCAATGCATTGAACAGGACCATGGTAGGTGTGATCTCTAAAATAGTACTATCACAGAAGGAGATCAAATCACCTCATGCTACTGAGTGACCGGTGCTCTTAATCTTGAGCATTTGTGGATGAACTGACAAAGTCAAGTTCTTGTGCTTTAATTCACTATGGGTGAGATTCTTTTCATGGTTCAACAGCTCTGTGTTTTGGGTACTCGGACTTGATCAGTTGGGACGTGCAGATGCAATATAGAATCTATGCCATCTGATGATGGAATAATCGTCCCCTTAGAATTATCCGATTAATCATCAAAATCTAAGATCTTAGTATATGGATGTTCCATATGAATATTGAACTTGTGGGTCGCTCCCTGGATCAAGAGAATGATATTCGAATGATGATTATGTTAAGGATATGAAGTTCTAAGGTTTTGATGTAATCGGGAAGGTTGATAGTACATGTGATAACCTGACTCGATTATGGATGCTACATAGAGGGGCATTCAGGTCATTACACTTAGTAGGTCGAAGACAACCGTCATTTTATGACGAGCTTATTATATTATATATTTGTCCTTGGAGTTCAACCATAACTCTTTAGTGGAATGAGTTAAGGTTAAAATGGTCTTAATGTTGCTATGGGTTTAGCATGGACATTTTGGTCATTTTGGGAGCCAATGGCAAATATGTCTTTTGGTCCCTTCTCTAGTCACTTTCCAAGATTGGCATGGTTTCCTAAAATGTTTAGATAACATAAGGATGAATTATTTTAGTGGAAAAATAATTTTGAGTTTAAATTCAAATAGGTCTTTGATGGCATACATGAATTTAACTCTAGATAAATTGTATGTGGGCCATGGTGTGCATTAATATGTGAGGCGTCCATAATGGGATATCCATGGGTAAGGTTTCCAACTTTGAGTAGGACTCTCTACTTGGAAAGTTGGACTCCTCTTTGGATTAGTATTCCTATGAGAAAGTTTCCTTTTTGGATTAGGAACTTAAAATTAGTAAGTGTTCTACAACTAGGATTACTAATTGCATGGGAAGTTCCTTTTAGTTTCCTTTTCTAATTGGAGTGTTTCTTAAAGGAAATAAGTCTTTCCTTTTAGGACGTCCATGAGAATTAGGAGAGATAAACTTTTAGGAAAGGTTTCCTCAAAGTTTCTTTAAAAGAAACCCAAACCCCTCTTGGACGTCCAACACTTTAGAGAGCACAAGGAGAGCCACACGTCCAGCCCTTTGGAGGTTCTCTTCTTGATAGATAAGAGCTTAAGGTCTGAGATTTTTCCTTGGAGAAATAGTTCTTAATTCCTAGATTAAGATCCCACCATCTTAGCCAATCAGATTTGGAAGTGAGACAGAGGAGAAGATCAAAGGCAATACTAGTGCAGAAAATTCCAGCAACTTGTTTGCTGATTGCAAGTCTAAGTTCGGGCCTTTGGATCTATTTTTTCAGAGATTTGAAGTCTACAAATCTTCAAGGTAATAGTATTCTTCATTCTCCTTTAATTATACACTTGTTGGTCATGAATTCATGGAGTTCTCATGCGATCTATATGGCTGATTTATGCTGTCCAAATCAGATTTTTTTTTTAAAATCTGTCATGTTACAAATTTGCCTTGAATGTCTTTCGCTAATTCAGATCTGAATAGCAGTTTCTTTCAGTGGTATCAGAGCCACTCCATGTGAAATCATGATCCCATGTTGTGTATAATTAATCCTAGATTGATTATGGGTATGGTGGCACCCTATTAAAGTTATGTTGTGATGCATGTTGTGTGCAAGTTTCATTAACATTGCTGGAATTTATTTTCCAGATTTGTTTAATGATGCACATAGTGAGTTTGCATGCACTAACCTCTTTGTTTGCAGCCATGTATTGCATCCTTGATGGTTCGCATGATTGTTATGTTGATTTTGATGTTTTTTCATTAGTTGAAAGTGTACGATTGCACATTTAGCAATCAAAGGAAGTTGTAATTCATTCTTTACTTTTATTCCAATTAGTCTTGATGTAAGCTTTCTTGAAAAGCATAGGTATCTCCAATGTAATTTGGGTTTTTGTTTTTTTATGGGTTTGCTTGTATAAATTTAATTTATTGGATCAAGCAAGAAGAAGAAAGTTTCAAGAAAGGTTGCAAGTGACCGGACTCCTTAGTGGTGGAGGAGACAAGACTTCTTGGTGAAAGATGAGACCTATTCTTGATGTCCTAGTTCGATAAGGATTACAAGTCCGAAGAGCAAGGAGCCATCAAGGATTGTATACTTTTATTTGCTTTTATATATGGAATGCATGGATGAGTGCTTTATATAATTGCTATAGAAACATGGCCACCATTAGGTTCTAAAATTGGCATCTTTATTGTATTAGATTGTTTTTAGTTTGGCAAATTGTTTTAAACGGAACTTAGACCAGCACCTTCTATTTGTTTAAGGTTTAAAATTGGATAGGGTTTAGTTCATCTTGGTACCCTTGGTTTCCAAAGAAGGCTAAACTAAAATCTAATTAGATGCTACCTATGGGTTTTCATAACCCAAGATAGGTTTTTGATTCTTTGAAGGGATTTGCTCAAATGTTTGAAAGCAAAGGTTATTTATTTTTAAGATGACTTAAGTCATAAATTTAATTAACCAAGTTTGCTAGATTTAAAAAGAGCTTTTGAGTAAAACAATGTAAAGGTCAAAAAATATAAACCCTAGTGATAAATAATCAAGTGGGAGAGGGGTTTTAGGAAAGACCCCACAGCTTTCCATTTTCGGTTCATGTTATCTCATTAAAGTGTTAGTACGAGCGGCCATCCCTTCGGTGGAGTTCTTTACTAAAGACCGCTTTGATGGGTTAATGGGTGAACTAATGTGAATATTCGTAATGAGGTGTTAGTAGGAGCGGCCATCCCTTCGGTGGAGTTCTTTACAAAAGATCACTTCTATAGAATGTCAATGAAGTGTTGGTGGGAGCGGCCATCCCTTCGGTGGAGCTCTTTACTAAAGGTCACTTCTAGAAAGGATAAAAGCCTCTTCCCTTCGGAGGACTTAATCATAGACATTCTGGGAAATTTCATAAGAGATGGTTATACACTTGACATAAGACGGTAATGACATCTCCTTAGGAGTTAAAGGGTTATTTGTCATATGAGGCCAAACCAATCAGTGATTGGACTACCACTGGGTATGTGTCCAGATAGTGATAATCCAAATAAGTCTGCCTTAATTCAACGTGACTGTAGGCTCGGCCATCCCTTCGATGGAGGGTCTATGAGGAGGTTGAAATACTGATACATTATGATTGGGGTTGAATAATGTAAAAAGTTTTTGTGCTTTATTTTTCCTTTTGTAACAAGCACCATATGCATATTACATATATACTGCATGTCTAATTATAATCCGTTTTATATCCAGAAAGAGATGGGTAAAGACTCTTTTAGTCCGTTGATGTGCATTCTTCGTGAGAATAAACTGACTGGCCCTAACTACGTAGATTGGAAAAGAAATCTTGACATAGTACTCACAGCTGAGGAGTACAAGTATGTCTTGCTGGAAAACTGTCCCGATATTGATGCTAATTCTACTGATGACCAGCGAGAGGCTGAGAAGAAATGGAAGAAAGCGAATAGCATGGCCAAATGCTACATGCTCGCTTCCATGTCCAACGTGTTGCAAACACAGCACGAGCATATGGACACAGCCTATGAAATCATGATGTCCTTGTCTGAGATGTTCGCAGACAAGAGCAGGCCAGCTAGGCAAGCTGCTATGAGGACCATCATGAATGCTAGGATGGCTAAGGGAACACCTGTCAGAGAGCATATGCTCAAGCTGATGGATTGTTTCAATGAAGCTGAGATTCTAGGGGCTGAGATTGATGCTGGGAGTCAAACTGACATGATTCTCGAAACTCTGCCGGACTCTTTCAATCAGTTCAAGCTCAATTTCAATATGAACAAGATGGACATGACTCTACCTGAGTTAATGAAAGAACTCCAGGCGGCAGAGGCCATCATGAAGCCCAAAGCCCAAGCTCATTTTTTCCAGTCTTCCTCTAAACCAAACCCGAAAGGGAAGAAGTTCAAGAAGAAGTAGAATAAGGGAAAAGCGCAGAAAAAGGACAATGCTGGAAATAAGAAGGACAAGGGTACAAATGGAAAGCCCAAAGGGAAATGCTTCAAGTGTGGCCTCAAAGGTCATTGGAAGAAAGATTATCCTAAGTTCCTGGCCTCAGTTAATAAAGGTACATCTTTTTCATACTACATTGAAACTTGTCTAGTGGTTGATTCTACTGACTCATGGATAGTAGACTCAGGAGCCACTAATCATATCTGCAATTCATTGCAGGGGTTTCAGATAATGCAGAGAATTGAGAAAGGAGAGTTTGCCTTTAGAGTCGGAACTGGAGCTAAAGTTTGGGCAGTTGCAGTAGGAGTTGTTACCTTACATTTTCCATGTAATAGGATATTAGTTTTAAATAATGTTTTCTATGTTCCGGACATGAGGAAGAATTTAATTTCAGTTTCCAGATTAATTGAATTTAATTATTCAGTTTCTTTCCATTCTGGTGTTGATATCAGTAGAGATGGAAATATTATATGTTCCGGTAGAATACATGACAACTTATTTTATATATATCCTATTGCTCCCACACTGCATAATGTACAACAAGAAAGCTCAACTTCCCTTAAGAGAAAGGTATCTTCAATCAATGACACATATCTTTGGCACTTACGTTTGGGGCACATTAACCTAAAACGGATTCAGAGGTTGGTAGAAGATGGGCCTTTAAGCTCATTAGACTTCGAACCTTTTCCTCAGTGCGAATCTTGTCTCAAGGGAAAGATGACCAAACGGTCATTCTCTGGAAAGGGACTAAGGTTAAAAGAGTTGTTAGAATTGATTCACACTGATGTGTGTGGTCCTATGAACAAACCGGCTCGAGGTGGGTATGAGTATTACATCACCTTCACCGATGATTACTCTAGATATGGATATGTATACCTAATGCGACGCAAGTCTGAGGCGTTTGATAAGTTCAAACAATTCAAGGCTGAGGCGGAGCTACAACTAGGAAAACATATCAAAGCCCTTTGATCTGATCGAGGTGGCGAGTACCTCCTGGGTGAGTTCAAGGAGTACCTCACACAACATGGGATTGTGTCTCAGTTGTCTGCACCAGGTACACCCCAGCAAAATGGTGTAGCGGAGAGAAGAAACCGTACCCTTCTTGATATGGTAAGGTCCATGATGAGTCATGCAACCCTGCCTATATCTTTTTGGGGATATGCCCTAGAAGCAGCAGCATACATTTTAAATCTGGTGCCTTCTAAATCAGTACCTAGGACACCCCAAGAAATGTGGACAAGTCGAAAACCTAGTTTAAGACATATTCACATTTGGGGTTGTCCAGCCTATGTACTGAATGATAAAGCTACCAAGCTGGAACCCAGATCAGAAATGTGCTACTTCATTGGGTATCCTAAGGGAACGAGAGGTGGCATCTTTTATCATCCAAAGGAGCAAAAGGTGCTCATCAGCACTCACGCTAGGTACTTGGAGGATGATTGTATGATGCACCAAGAGCTTAGTTGTAAAGAAACCCTTGAGGAGATTCTTCCGGGATCTCCTACAACATCTGTACCAGATCCTGAGACAGTAGATGAACAAGATATTCCTTTAAACACTCCGGAGCCTCGTCGTAGTGGGAGAATTTCTAGACAGCCAGAAAGATATCTAGGAGTGTCTTTTAAGATAGACTCTGAAGATCTGGTTGAGGATCCTACTAGTTATGATGAAGCAGTAACGGATATAGATGCTGACATGTGGCAGCAAGCGATGAAATCTGAAATGGATTCTTTGTATTCCAATCAAGTCTGGGAACTTGTAGATACACCTGAAGGGATTAAACCCATAGGGTGCAAGTGGATCTACAAGAGAAAGAGAGGAGTGGATGGGAAGATGGAAACCTTCAAAGCAAGACTGGTGGCGAAAGGATATACTCAGAAAGAGGGTATCGATTATGAGGAAACCTTTTCACCAGTGGCTATGTTTAAGTCCATAAGGATTCTCTTGGCCATCGCATGTCATTATGACTACGAGATATGGTAGATGGATGTCAAGACAGCTTTTCTTAATGGAAGTCTTGACGAATGCATCTATATGATGCAACCAGAGGGCTTCATTGCTAGTGGCCAAGATAACATGGTTTGTAAACTTAAGAAGTCCATTTATGGACTTAAGCAAGCATCTAGAGCATGGAACATCAAGTTTAATCAGGCAGTCAAATCCTTTGGCTTTGATCAAAACATTGATGAACCATGTGTGTATAAGAAAGGAAATGGGAAAGCAGTTGCGTTTTTGGTTCTGTATGCAGATGACATATTACTCATAGGAAATGATGTAGGTTTATTGTCATCCACAAAGGTTTGGTTATCCTCTCAATTTCAGATGAAGGATTTGGGTGAGGCCAGCTATATCTTAGGGATCAAGCTTTTGCATGATCGCAAGAATAAGATGTTAGCCCTATCCCAATCTTCATATATTGAGAAGATATTGGTCAAGTTTAACATGCATGACTCCAAGAAGGGCCTCCTACCTTCTAGACATGGAGTACCACTGTCTCGAGATCAATGTCCAAAGACATCTGAAGAGATAGAGACCATGAGGAGAGTTCCATATGCATCCGCTGTTGGAAGCCTCATGTATGCTATGTTATGTACTAGACCAGATATTTGCTTTGCCGTTGGCATAGTTAGCAGATATCAGTGAAATCCTGGACCTATGCATTGGACAGCTGTTAAGCATATATTCAAGTATCTTCAGAGAAAGAAAGATTATATGCTAACCTTTCGAGCAGATGATCTAACGCCATTGGCGTATACAGACTCTGATTTCCAATCTGATAGTGACGCCAGAAAGTCTACCTCAGGGTACGTCTTTACTTTCTCAGGAGGGGCTATATCATGGAGAAGTGTCAAGCAATCATGTATAGCTGATTCTACCATGGAAGCAGAGTATGTGGCGGCATCGGAAGCTGCAAAGGAAGCGGTATGGTTCAGAAAATTCCTGTTGGAATTAGGAGTTGTTCCTGCAGTGCATAAACCGATTGTCATGTACTGCGATAACACTGGTGCTGTAGCACAGTGCAAAGAGCACAGGAATTACAAGAAAGGCTAGCACATTCAGAGAAAGTACCACTTGATCCGGGAAATTCATTCAGGATGGAGAGATAGTGGTGGAGCATATTGCTTCAGCAAATAACTTAGCTGACCCATTCACTAAGACTCTTACTGAGAAAGTCTTCACTTCTCATGTTGAGTCTATGGGTGTTAGGTTAGGAAGTAGTGATCTTTAGTGCAAGTGGGAGTTTGTTGGGATTGGTGTATGCCCTAAAGCCCACTAGCTGCACTCTCATCTTTTGTTACTGGATATTTACTGGTTATTTAATAAAAAGACTCTTTTATGCTTAAACATGTATATATGTATGGTTGTGTAAGGCCCATTATTTCTAGTAAATGAATTAGGTGTGTAGTGTCTACACACAGATAGGTCTAATTCATGGACAACTGGAAACATCATATTCGTTCATAACTGAAAGATGGAGCTGGGCACTTCATCTTGGTATAAGTTATAATGAGAGACTCTCCTGTATTCAGGGTGACTTACCTAAGTCATGGGAGGGCTTTCCCGGATTCATCTCATTAGTGCATATGCAATGCATTGAACAGGACCATGGTAGGTGTGATCTCTAAAATAGTACTATCACAGAAAGAGATCAAATCACCTCATGCTACTGAGTGACCGGTGCTCTTAATCTTGAGCATTTGTGGATGAACTGACAAAGTCAAGTTCTTGTGCTTTAATTCACTATGGGTGAGATTCTTTTCATGGGTCAACAGCTCTGTGTTTTGGGTACTCGGACTTGATCAGTTGGGACGTGCAGATGCAATATAGAATCTATGCCATCTGATGATGGAATAATCGTCCCCTTAGAATTATCCGATTAATCATCAAAATCTAAGATCTTAGTATATGGATGTTCCATATGAATATTGAACTTGTGGGTCGCTCCCTGGTCAAGAGAATGATATTCGAATGATGATTATATTAAGGATATGAAGTTCTAAGGTTTTGATGTAATCGGGAAGGTTGATAGTACATGTGATAACCTGACTCGATTATGGATGTTACATAGAGGGGCATTCAGGTCATTACACTTAGTAGGTCGAAGACAACCGTCATTTTATGACAAGCTTATTATATTATATATTTGTCCTTGGAGTTCAACCATAACTCTTTAGTGGAATGAGTTAAGGTTAAAATGGTCTTAATGTTGCTATGGGTTTAGCATGGATATTTTGGTCATTTTGGGAGCCAATGGCAAATATGTCTTTTGGTCCCTTCTCTAGTCACTTTCCAAGATTGGCATGGTTTCCTAAAATGTTTAGATAACATAAGGATGAATTATTTTAGTGGAAAAATAATTTTGAGTTTAAATTCAAATAGGCCTTTGATGGCATACATGAATTTAACTCTAGATAAATTGTATGTGGGCCATGGTGTGCATTAATATGTGAGGCGTCCATAATGGGATATCCATGGGTAAGGTTTCCAACTTTGAGTAGGACTCTCTACTTGGAAAGTTGGACTCCTCTTTGGATTAGTATTCCTATGAGAAAGTTTCCTTTTGGATTAGGAACTTAAAATTAGTAAGTGTTCTACAACTAGGATTACTAATTGCATGGGAAGTTCCTTTTAGTTTCCTTTTCTAATTGGAGTGTTTCTTAAAGGAAATAAGTCTTTCCTTTTAGGACGTCCATGAGAATTAGGAGAGATAAACTTTTAGGAAAGGTTTCCTCAAAGTTTCTATAAAAGAAACCCAAACCCCTCTTGGACGTCCAACACTTTAGAGAGCACAAGGAGAGCCACACGTCCATTCCTTTGGAGGTTCTCTTCTTGATAGATAAGAGCTTAAGGTCTGAGATTTTTCCTTGGAGAAATAGTTCTTAATTCCTAGATTAAGATCCCACCATCTTAGCCAATCAGATTTGGATGTGAGATAGAGGAGAAGATCAATGGCAATACTAGTGCAGAAAATTTCAGCAATTTGTTTGCTGATTGCAAGTCTAAGTTCGGGCCTTTGGATCTATTTTTTCAGAGATTTGAAGTCTACAAATCTTCGAGGTAATAGTCTTCTTCATTCTCCTTTAATTATACACTTGTTGGTCATGAATTCATGGAGTTCTCATGCGATCTATATGGCTGATTTATGCTGTCCAAATCAGATTTTTTTTTAAATCTGTCATGTTACAAATTAGCCTTGAATGTCTTTCGCTAATTCAGATCTGAATAGCAGTTTCTTTCACTAGCTTCTGTGAAGCAACCATGTCGTCAGATATTAAAGCATACTTTCTTCCACTAGCTTCTGTGAAGCAACGACGTCGTCAGATATTAGAGCACACTTTTTTCCATCCCTCTCCCCAGCATCCATTTTTCTCACACGCACTCCTTTTCCTTCTCCCTCCAACACCCTCTTCTCCAAATAAATTCCACAACCACAAGAGTGAGAATCAGATTGTTAGAGATAATTAATCTATCCTCTTATTCCCCAAACTCATCCTTTTCCCCAATCATATTTCAAATTTCAAAATACCCATCTCAGATTTCCATTCAAAACTCCATTTCTTTATCCCCAACTCCTCACCCCATCACAAATCCCTCTTTCCGTCACTTCTCCCTCTCTCTCACCACCCAAGAACCAGATTCCCAACACACCCACATCGGAAAAAGGCCGTTTTCTGGCGATCTGCCATTTATGGCGGTATGGAGAGCTTACCACCCATTCTTGAAGCGTCTGTGGTGCTCGCCGCTGTAACACCCCGACCCACCTTAATCTCGTTTTAGAGTTAAATAATTTAGATTAATTGCTTAATGGATGTTTTGGTTGTGATTGGACTTGATTAGGTAGAATTAGTGGGGTTTGACCGTTTGCTATGTAGATTATGACTTTTGGAGTGTTTTGGGTTTTGTGTGTGTACTTAGAAATTTTTGGGTTTTTAATGCATTGCATAGAGCATTTCATGGGCTTTAACTTTCATGTCTTGACCCATTAAATTCGGATCTATTTAGACCCATTTCCAGCCCACTTAATCACCCCAGGCCCTTTCTTGCAATTTCAGCCCATTTCTGGACTTGCATGCAAGTGCAGGATAAAATTGGGTTAAAACCCCATTTCAGCTACTCCTTTCTTCTTCCTTCATTTCCAGCTGAGAGTTCCTCTCTTCTCTTCTTCTTCATTTCTTCGTTCCTCATCTCAAGCAATCAACCAAGACTCCTAGCATGAATAGAAGCTAGCCACCACTTCATCTTCTCCACCAAGACAACATCCTCCAAGCTCAAGCATCCACTCATCTTTCTTTCTTCTTGCTTTTGGTAAGCTCTTTCTTCACTAAGCATTTCCATTTGATTTCCTTCATCTTGGAAAGCTACAAATCATGTATGCATCATCTCCTTCCTCATTCATTTTCTTCCATTTTGTTTTTCACCATTTTTAGGGCATTTGAGCTTTCATATTTGGGGATTTTCGAGTTTAACAAGGATTAGGTGTGAGAGCTAGCTTTCAAGCACCAAGGCAAGTTAAACTTATACATTTGTATGCATGATTTCTTGTTTGATTCATGAATATATGCAATCTTGCTTAGATACCCTTCTTCTTGCTCAAAAATGGATTTTTATGGGTGATTTCTTTTGTTAATGTATATGGGTTTATTGATGGTTTTGATGAGCATTTTGGAAGCTCAAAGATACCTATTGGTATTGTTTTAAAACCTGATGAAATGCCTTGAATAGCTTGAGAGAAATCAAGAAGTTTCAGATTTTCGGAACCCAGGATTTGACAGTTCGCTCGAGCGAGCGTGAGTAAACGCTCGAGCGAAGGGCTTTCTGGGAGAGTTCGCTCGAGCGAACTTTAGGTCCGGTCGAGCGAACAGCTCTCTGTCTGGGGTCCGCTCGAGCGAACATCTGAACGCTCGAGCGAACCTGATACTTGCAGTATGCAGATTTTCCAACGACCATAACTTTTTAACCGTAAGTCCGTTTTTGGAGATCTACATACCGTTGGAAAGCTCATGATGTGTAGAACCCAACAAAAGTGATTTTTTTTATTTGAGCCTTGAGAAAGATTATATGTTGGATTCTACATAATTGTGACAAATGGACGTTTCCAGGAGCCGGACATTGGACCGTAGCTTGTTCTAGTTGATTGGCCTGATAGATGGACCTGTAGGATGTGCACCCTGAACTTTTATCAGGACCGATGGTTTGTTTAATTGTGGATATGGATTGAGCAACCGTACCCACAAAAGGGGCATTGTGTTCTTTGGATTGTAACCGTGCCAAATGTGTTCTATTAAGGGATTCGACATCCAAATTATGTAACGCCAAGGGGTCCTCGTAGCCCGATAATGTCGAACTCTTAATACTACCCTGAGTTGGACGGTGAAGACCACATGTGTTCCCAAGACCGTAGGCCTGGCTTGAGTTCTGTCTTGATTCTAAATATGATATCTCTGCACATGCATTGCATTCCGTTTCCAGTATTCTAGTATGACTTGATCATGCTTCTGTTCGGTTATGTATTTTCGGTTACACATCTGTTATATTACCTTTATTTATGGCTTTGTTCAGTATATTTCAGTAAGTTCCGATTTGTTACCTATATGATATGTCCTGTATCTGATTTACACCGTCTTACACCTGCTCTGTTGTTGGTATATTGCACTCTATGAGTCGGCACCACTTAGCTTCGACCCTATCTAAGTCGGACCCGGCTAAGTGTGGGTTTAGTAAACTTCTGGCCCTCTGCAGATGGGAATATATTCTGAGGGTTTACCGGCACCCTAGGTCTACGATGGAGAATTCTGGGTACCTCTGTCTCCTAGTAGCACCACCCTGTCCTGTCCTGATATTCTGCTCTCATTTTATTTCATGTTATATGATTAACTTGAGAGAACATAGCTTATGTGGTTGTGCCAACTAGTACTGTTAATATATTTATCTGTTATCTATGACTCGTATGTCTCATGCTAATTCATGCACTGATATGCCTGGTGATCATTCCTTGATCTCTTATGATTTATACATGTCTAACTATTCATTTGATACATGTTATATGGACTGTATATGTTTGTCTTGCTTAGCTTAGTCTAATGGTGCTACACTTGGCGTTACAGGTGAATATGTCGACGCCACTCCCCCGGAGATCCTTGAGGAAGAGGAATCTCTCCAGAACGTAGCAGAGTGGACTCCTGATGATGTCTTCTAGACATCCACTCGATGAGAAATGGACGTTTAAATGACCCACTGACCGTGGCTAGGATTGCCACACATTTTGTAGTAGCTTATAAACCTGTTAGTTTTGGGATTGTAAACTTAATTAACTTACTTCTTCTCTTTCTATCTCTTGAACTTGAATCTTTTAAATCTATGCTCATGGACCCTTATGCTCTATATCTTGATGATTGTGTTATGTTAGTTGGATATCTATTTGACAAATTTATACAGGCATATCGAAAAATATAGACCTCACACGTGATATCCTGTGGGTAAATTCCGTACGTGGGGACCTAGAGTCAACGAGTTTGACTCGAATTTCCACGCGGGCGTGTGTTGTGCCTCGGGATGTGTGAAATCTCGAGCTCGGGGCGTGACAGCCGCGATCATCATCGTCCATGAAAGCGACCATGCACTTTCTTGTTGCTCATCTTCAAGGTATCCATGTGAGTATTTTTCCAGGAGTGGAGCTGGAAGATGCAGGATTTAAGGGCATGGCGAGTGTTTAGGGTTTTGGGGGTCATGGTTTTGGGGGATAAGGCACGATCCAGAAGTCAAATCATCTGGCGGCGGCCTTCTGAGAGTTTTGCTTCAAGGATTGTGTCGTCTCCTTCCTTGAACTCAAGACCTGATCTCTAAGGCGTTGAAGCCTAAGTTGGGAAGCTAACTGAAGATATCCAGAGTGATTCAGGTGACATGCAATGAGCTTCAAGACCACCTTAACTACCTTTTGAGGAAGAAGGAAAAGGAAACCACCAGGGGAAAATGGAGAAAGCGATGAGAGGAAGAAGGAGACAATGGGGAAGTGGGGTTCGGGGCACTTTTATGGGGTTGAATGGTGCAACGACGTCGTCACTTGTTTCTATCATTAATAAAAAAAAAAATGGAAGTGGTCCCAGGGGACCACTTCTGTGCCATATTTACTAGTGGCCCATTTTTCGTCTAGTGACCATCTAAGGTTCTTTTTAGGTAAATTACTCAAATTTTTAATAAGGAAACCCATATTCCATTAAAAGTGAGTAATCTCGAATTTGCACATGCCTCGCAAATTTCGCACTCATTACCAAACATGCCCTTAGAATTTAAAAAAAAAATAAGTAATTTTTTATAAGGTTTATAGAGTTTGTAAATAGGGCCCTATGGTTTGAGTATTTAGTGATAAACTTTTATATTTTTCTATTAGGACCTTTCATGGTTTCAAAACTAATAATCTTAATGAGAATGGGCAACCACCATGAGTTTTTTGTTGGATTGTAATAGGTTTATCCTTACATTCATTAATAAACAATGAACATATCATCATTATTCACGAAATTATTATTATCCTATCTTAAGTCCCAAATGAATTCCGCGGGGTAGGTCAGTTGGCTTAGGACCACGAGTTCTCTTTCAAAGTTTGAGGGTTTGAAACTGCGCTACCGCATTAAAACTACATGGGATTTGATTTACTGGGCTCTCCCCGGGCTCATACGGATTAGTCCGGCCTAAAGGGCTCGGACACCAACTTCGCACTTGCAAGCAACAGGAATCATGCCAGTGATGCACAACTAATTAGGATTGTAAGTACGCATTGTTGTTGTCAGCACATGACCCAACTAAACTTCATGTAGATATATTTTTTTTAGACTCCACTATGTAATTTATCCAGCTCCCCTGGCCATTTAGGATTAGTCGGGCCAAGGTGATAAAAAATAGAGTATTTTACAACAAGGCCCTTTTATTTTCATAAAACCTCAAAAAGGCCCCTATATTTTATGTTTTTACTAAAATGCCTTTTGACTAACAATCAAAACCATACAGTATATAACTGCTTCTTATCTATCACTCCCTTTTTTTGTTTTTGACAGATTTACCTACCCCTGAGAAAAAAACTTAATGAATTATTCGTCGAGTTAATATTAAAAAGTCATTTTTAATCATATTAACTCAACCCAAAAACAAAGAGACAACTAGGAGTGGGGATTGGCTAAATGGGCTACTATGGTCAGCTCACGCCT
Source organism: Litsea cubeba (assembly GCA_012931725.1). NCBI lineage: Eukaryota > Viridiplantae > Streptophyta > Magnoliopsida > Laurales > Lauraceae > Litsea > Litsea cubeba. The sequence goes on from CM022950.1 coordinate 34,518,260, forward strand.
AGCATCTTACTTACCAGGATAAATCTTGTAAGTGCAAAAAATGTGACTCACAAGAATAGGGGGTGCTTGATAGGACTTATCCAAAGAACTGATCGATGAAAATCAGCTACCTGGAACCTGAAAGGGGAGAAAGAAACAGAGAGGGGATCAAAGGACCCTGGCCTGGGCGGCGCAAGGCTCTCCGATGCCTAAGTTAGTGTGAGAACTAAGTAGAGGATGGAGATTTTTGGGGAAGAAGATGGGCATACCAGGAGGTGTATTCGTTTGCCTCTTTGCTTGTGGATTGTTCTTGTGTTTATATAGAGAAAGAGAGGAGGCAAGAGGGTGGTCGACCGTCTTGTCATAACCCACTTTGTCAGGTACTAGGGAGGCGCAGTCCCATCGTAGCATACTTTTTTTTAATTGCAGTCCTATCAAGCCATGTCATGGCGTTTTGAGAGCTGTGGACGGCGATTTGTCAGGGACTATGGGTGGTGCCCTTGTCTTGTCGCACGTGCGTGCATGAGCGTCCATGGGAGGATAGCTGTCAGCCCCTGCCTTAGCTAGCTCTGGCATCCCGACCGAGGTCAGGTGTGTTGCCGAGGTCGGGGAGCCGAGGTCGGGGGCGACCTTGACTTGGCTGGAGACCTCGCAGGGATGCCAAAGTGGAGAACTGGGACAAAGTCCCCAGCCGGGCTGGGGACGGCCTGGCCGAGGTGGAGCTTATGAGCGTATGGCCGAGGTAGAATTACTTGGCCGAACTGGAGGCTTGCACTATCGCCGAGACCGAGCCTCGCCGTGATGGACTAGCTGGTGCTGGAGCATGAGATGGAGCATCAGGCCAGTATTCCGGTGAGTTCGGAAATATCCCCACACAATAGCCCCCCAGCTTCTGAGCTCATTAGACTTCTCTTTGAGGTCAGAAGCTAAGTATCATGAGGACAACACTTGTGCCTTGGAGCTGTTTGTCGCTTGAGATTGGTGGTCTTCAGTCAACTGATTCATCACCAATTGAGAGACTGAGACATGACCAACTGGCTTGTCACCAGAGGTGCAGTCTCATTGGAAGTATTCTAATGATGCTGCCGAGGGGGTTAGCATTGCTGCCAACCTGGAAACTGGCACTAATGCCGAGTTGGAGGCTTGCATGGCTGCTGAGCTGGAGCCATGGAGCAGTCTCTTTGGCGGAGGTGGAGGAGCCTAGACGGTACGCCAGAGCAGTCTTAAGGTGTATGAACCCAAAGTTTTAGGAGCGACCGGGTGTATGAACCCTAAGTCAGTCCCTGGGTGCGTGAACTCAAAGTTTAGGGAAGACTGAGTGTATGAACCCAAGGTCAGTCCCAGGGTGTATGAACCCAAAGTTTTAGGAGCGACTGGGTGCATGAACCCTAAGTCAGTCCATGGGTGTGAGAACCCAAAGTTTAGGGAAGACTGGGTGTATGAACCCAAAGTTTTAGGAGCGACTGGGTGTATGAACCCTAAGTCAGTCCATGGGTGCGTGAACCCAAAGTTTAGGGAAGACTGGGTGTATGAACCCGAGGTCAGTCCCAGGGTGTATGAACCCATAGTTTTAGGAGCGACTAGGTGTATGAACCCTAAGTCAGTCCCTTTGGCGCTGGCCGAGATGGAGAAGCCTGAACAGTACGCCAGAGCAGTCTCTTTGGCGCTGGCCGAGATCAACATGAGGCCGAACCTGCGTAGAGCGCGTAGCTAGCATGAGGGCGACACCAAAATGAGGTCGTGAATGCGGTCGAGACCAGCATGAGGCCGAAACCATCGTGAGGCGGAAACCAGCACGTGGACGGACCAGCATGAGGTCGTTAAATGCGGTCGAGACCAACATGAGGGTGAAACTAGCGTGAGGTGGAAACCAGCATGTGGACGGACCAGCATGAGGTCGTTAAATGCGGTCGAGACCAGCATGAGGCCAAAACCAGCGTGAGGCGGAAACCAGCACGTGGACGGACCAGCATGAGGTTGTTAAATGCGGTTGAGACCAGCATGAGGCCGAAACCAGCGTGAGGCGGAAACCAGCACGTGGACGGACCAGCATGAGGTCGTTCAATGCGGTCGAGACAAGCATGAGGCCGAAACCAGCGTGAGGCGGAAACCAGCACGTGGATGGACCAACATGAGGTCGTTTGGAGGCCAAGAAGCCTGGGTGTATGGAACGACTCCAGGGTGAGCCCGGTGGCTTTGGATGACTGACGGTGGTAGAGGACCGTGCGATCAAAGCTGACAGCAGAGGACCGTGCCGTTGAAATGACAGTAGAGGGTCGTACGATCGAAGCCGACAGCAGAGGGTCGTGCCGGTGTCATCGAAGCTGACGGCACCATCGAAGCTGACAGTAGAGGACCGTGCCGTCGAAATGACGGTAGAGGGTCGTGCGATCGAAGCTGACGGGCGGTTGAAGCTAAGTGATGATAGGGGACATCTAGCTGCCTCCTGAGCTGGAGGAGACTTCTGCCGAGCTGGGGGCTGCTATCGAGCTGAAGGCTCCCGCCGAGATGAAGGCTGTCTGGTCGCTTTCGTAAAGGTTGAAATGCTCCTGAGATCGGGCTTCGTCTGCTCCTTGCCTGACGAACCGGTTTACCCTGGTCATCAATGCTGCCATAGTGACCACGGGATGCATGACCAAGTCTCTCCTAAGCTCGTTACCTAGTAGGAGGGCTTGTTGGAAAGACATGACTGCTATTGTATCTGAGGCATTCTCGATCTGGCTGCAGACACTCCAAAACCTTTTGGCAAACTGCATGACATTCTCGGTCTGCTTCATTCTGAGGGCCATCAGGTCGGCGGCCGACCTGGGGATGACCTTCTGAGCTTGGAACTTCGTCATGAAGGAACTCTGGAGTTGCTGCCAACTTCTGATCGATCCTTGGGGGAGTGCGCAGAACCACTTTAGGAGGAGGTCCCCGAGGCTGGAAGAGAAGACTCTGCAGTTCAGGTGGCCTGCATTGCCCCATACCGACATCCTCTGAGTGAAGTGCCGGAGGTGTGCTGTTGGGTCCGAGGTCCAATCGTAAACGACGAAGCTCGGGACGCTGAAATCTGCGGGAATGTGGAAGTTTCTGATCTCTGGAAAGAAGGGGGATGTGCCGAAATCGTCAGAGTTCAGCCGAACTCGAGTGAAGCCGGCCATCTCCATGTTCTGTCGTACTGCTTGCTTTATGCGTTGATCAAGTCGCTCTCCGATGTCGTGGTTGTTACCCGAGCTTTCGCCATGAGCTCGGTTGCTTCTGTTGTCCTTCAGGGTGCGCCTTTTGGAAGGTAGAGTCGAGGTTGAATCCTTAGAGGATGAACCCGATCGAGTATCCTACGGTTGGGTGCTCGCTGGACCAGATCTTACTCCTTACCTTTCCCGGCGGGGGACCGTCGGCAGCTGCGTCAACAGTGTCAATGGTTCCTTTCCCCTTATGGTTCTTCGAGGCATGGTGTTTGGGAAGATGACTTTTTGTAGCTGTTTTCCAAAGACGGCGCCAATTGTAAGTGCAAAAAATGTGACTCACAAGAATAGGGGGTGCCTGATAGGACTTATCCAAAGAACTGATGAAGATCGGCTGCCTGGAACCTGAAAGGGGAAAAAGAAACAGAGAGGGGATCAAAGGACCCTGGCCTGGGCGGCGCAAGGCTCTTTGATGCCTAAGTTAGTGTGAGAACTAAGCAGAGGATGGAGATTTTTGGAGAAGAAGATGGGCATACCAGAGTGGTGTATTCTTTTGCCTCTTTGCTTGTGGATTGTTCTTGTGTTTATATAGAGGAAGAGAGGAGGCAATAGGGTGGTTGACCGTCTTGTCATAGCCCACTTTGTCAGGTACTAGGGAGGCGCGGTCCCATCGTAGCCTACTTTTCTTTAATTGCAGTCCCATCAAGCTTTGTCATGACATTTTGGGAGCTGTGGACGGCGATCTGTCAGGGACTATGAGTGGTGCCCTTGTCTTGTCGCACGTGCTGTATCGTGCATGAGCGTCTATGGGAGGACAGCTGTCAGCCCCTGCCTTGGCTAGCTCTAGCATCCAGATGGAGGTCAGGGTGTGTTGCCGAGGTCGGGGAGCCGAGGTCGGGGGCGACCTTGACTTGGCTGGAGACCTCGCATGGACGCCGAAGTGGAGAACTGGGACAAAGTCCCCAGCCGGGCTGGGGATGCCCTGGCTGAGGTGGAGCTTATGAGCTTATGGCCGAGGTGGAATTACTTGGCCGAACTGGAGGCTTGCACTATCGTCGAGACCGTGCCTCGCCGATATGGACTAGCTGGTGCTGGAGCATGAGATGGAGTATCAGGCCAGTATTCCGGTTAGTTCGGAAATATCCCAACACAAATCTGATATTTTTTCTAGTTATGGGGCCCCATTTCCTTAAGGGGTTTTAGATTGTTGGTGGGCCTACTTAAGAAAATTCAACAGATTGGTTGACGATTTATTATTTTTTATAATGGGTAAAAGCAACGAGTGAAAAATATGATGGCACTTCACTGAAAGTGGGTCCAAGTCCCCACCATAAAACTCACTATTGATGATTTAATCATCAAATTAAATGGATCGTGTCTAATGGCCCTGTGGGTATTTATATTCAGTAGTTTTCTTTTGGCATTTTTCTTAGCTTTACCTACATGCTGAGTAGACCCGACTCTTATGCATTGAATCATTGATAGTAGTGGGCCCACCATATGACCATGATAAAAAATTCACTCGAGTTCAATGCTTGCATGTGCATGCTTTTTTGTCAATTTTTCTCTTCAATGGGTCCCACCTGCAATCTAAACTGGTCCAGCTAACGGCTGAATGGCTGATGTCAGCCCTATATGTCAATCCATAACTTCAATCAGCCTCTTTATTTTAGTGATGGATCTTTATGGGAAAATTTATCTTTATCATTTGTAACTATGAGATTTCTCTCTCTCTCTCGAGGGTAAATCGGTCGAAGATTAAAAAATAGAAGGGAGAAAGAAAACCGTTACTAATTGGACAGCTTGGCAATCAGTCAAAAGGAATTTTACTAAAAAAAAAGAAAAAAGTATAGAAATTTTTTTGAGGTTTTAGAAAAACTACAGGAGTCTTTTAAAATTTTTTTTCCGAAATGTCACTCTCCCAACTCTCTCGTCATTTACAACAAAAACAAACTCTCCAAACATTACCATCGAGCCAACTTAGCAGAATCATGCGAGTGACACACAACAAAACTAGGGTCGTACGCACTGTTGTTGTCGGGCACATGATTCAGATATTTTGGGTATTTGAACTTCACATGAATATTGAAGCGACGCGCTTGGCCACCGACGATGTGACTTCTCTGCTACCTCCTTTAATTAGATCCACATTTGGGAGTGCAGCTCACGTGATAAACTCTCGCGATTTGGAATCCCACTGGATTTCCTCGTGGTCTGCAAGGGAGCATAATTAAAAGAAAAACGTGTTTCCCGTATCTGAAAAAGAAATCTAGATGGTGGAATGATTGCACGCTGCTTCTAATTTGAATTAGGATCTTACCGGGCTTTTAATCCAGAAACAAGGGAAAAGGGCTCCTTATCCTAGAGGTGAGGAGCTGTAGTTTTAACCAGCCGCCCAAACCTCGAACCAGGGTATGTGATCTCATTCTATTTGTGGGCTACTTTTGTGGGTTTTTTTCCACGTGTGCAGAGGCGGGGTATGGTTCCGCATACAACATAAGTTTCTCTCTCTCACAATGTTTGGAAGGGGGGAGGGAGAGAAAATTTAAGGGGTAAGGAAAATAAAGGGGAGGAGACGGGAGGGAAAATTAATTTTACCTCTTCTTGTTTGGGAAGTTAAATGTAGGGGGAAGAAAAGTAAAAAAGTAGGAATTTATTTGTTTGTGAGGTAGAGGGACAAAGACCATTTTATCCTTACTTTTACAAAAGTTTCCATTGGACAAAAAGACAATTTAGTAATTTCAAACAATTTCCCCTCTTGCCCCTCATTCCCCCCCCCCCCCCGCCCCCCTCTCATTTTAGAGGGGAAAATTCTGGAGTGGGCCCCACACTCATTTTCCCCCCACTTTTTCCTCCCCCACTTTCCCTCCCATTTCCCAAACATTCTCATTTTTCATTTTTCCTCCATTTCTCCCCCATTTTTTTCCTTCCTCACATTTTACCCCCTTCCCAAACGGACCAGAAGAAGCTTGCTTTGGCTCTTCTATGGTGTGGCCATCTATTCCAATGTTTATGGCTCTTTTAACATGGTTTGACTATTATAAAATAAAAAATAAATATATTGTTGATTTAAAAAAAAAACTTAAAATGAAAAAGGAAAAGAAAAGAAGGGAAATGAAAAAAATGAGAACACAGAAAGAAGGCTTAATGGAGATTGGCGAAGGGATTTTTATAATATTCAATTTTAACCCGACTACACTTGCCCCAAATCTTATGATCCGAAAGGGGAAGAGGATAAATCACATCTTCTTATTCGGGATATTGAAAGGAGTTGTAGGTTGCAACTTGCAGAGGCTTTAAGGTTTTGTTTGTACAGAGGACGTTTCAGCGGATAGGGGCTAAAATCTGGCGCCTTCTTCTTATTATTTGGTGCGGCGGCAAAAATGCAGGAAATTCCGAGATTTTACATTATCTTTCCTGGCTAGAGAGGTTCCAAAACTCTTATCTACCCCCTGTTGATAACCAAAGTCGCGAGCTTTGCACAAACGCACCCTAAGGGAGTGTTCGAGTAGAGAAGTTTTTCGTGGAAAGAAGAGGGTACAAGGTGTCGGAAAATCTGACGCCTTGCTGCAGGCGTTTTGTGCAACGGAGAAATGTCCCGATTTTCCCCTCCGTTTGAGCTTCAATTGATTCCCACCTAGGGTGGTAGGAAATTGATTCCACCAAAAAGGAAACGGATGGTTTTCTCTTCCGCGATGTTTACCAAACAACCCCTAAGATATGAATAAAGAAGAAGAATGACAAACCACTTTCTCTGACAAACCACTTTCTCTTATATATATATATATATATTTACATTGCAATTTTGTTTGAAGTCTTTTTTTTTCTCTCTCCCCCCCCCCCCCCCCCCCATCTAAATAAAATTCCTGGTTCAGCCCCTACATGTCCGGGCTCCTTTCCCATATGCCCACACATTTTAAAACAATCCTAGTTTGTGTCACTGTTTGATTAGCTATTTTATATAAAAAAAATATTATTGACACAATTATATATACATGCATTCATTATCACATTTTTCATCAAAAGTGAATCCGATGGTGGAGCATACTCGTAATGGCCAATTCACCGATAGCATAGTTGTTGAGGCACTTCTCTTACACAAAAACAACCAAGGAACAACTTCTAGCTGTAACATTGATGGTGAGGGCTTTAGGTGAGAGTATGTAACTGCTTGTGTGAGTACCTATTCTTAAGAAAGAGAAATCTCAAATTTATATAAAATTTGCGGATACCCATTATAATTGGAGGGCATTTACTTTAAACCATTGAGATTTTAATAGGCAGGCCCCATTGTGGAGTTCCACTATTTCGCCCGCTTGTTTGCATGATGGGTAAAACTAAATAAAATTATGGGTCAAATGAGAAGAAGAGTTTGAGAATAAAAACACTAAAAGACAAAAATTCTATGATCGCTTTCTTGTCGTTTTATGATTTTTAAAAATACTTTTTTCATCATTTAGTGCTTTTTAAGAGTATCATTTTGTACCTTTACTTTGAACCGCTTTATAGTGGTATTTTTCTTGATTTTACTATATAATTTTTTTTTTTCATCTCACGGCTCATGCAAACAAGTAAGTATTTATTAACTTAGGATTTCTCCGACTTTTAGGATCCGGGCTTCTCTAATATTTGGTACACAAGGACATCTGTTTGGTCAACCAGGCAATCATGGAGATCATTGCTCCTAAAATTCTGAACCAGGCCTATTTTTATATATGGAGCCACTTAAAAGATTCTTTGGATTAATCTTACAATTGGCACAACTTGAATCGGAGAGAAAACACGGTGCAATCTTAAAACGGGGCGAGACTTCGATTTTGAAGGATTTGAATTTCAATAATGCCCTGATTGATTTACAGCACTAGTCCCTTGAGTAGTTGGGCTCTCATTTTCGCCTACTGTACACAGCGAGTGGTATCAGCATCAACTAGGCTGGAAATGGCACGAACCTTCTCTGCATCAAACCCTTCCAATTCCTTGAGAGCCAAGAACCCAAGCCTATTAACTTCTTCTTCCACATCGCCTTCTCTGCCAACACCATCCAACAGCCCATGGATCATACCCACGTAAAACCCATACCTCCTTAACTTTTCCACATCCTCTTCGCAGGCCCCACCTACAATAGCCCCACATGCCGCTGCACATGAGTAAACACTGCCTTCTCCTCTCTCGCACATGCGCATCAACGCGCAGTCAACGTCCAATTCCCCCTTGGCCCTCTTCACCTTCATGTACTGTGCCTCTACCAACCCCTGCCCACCCATGGCACGTGCGACCTCCAAAATTACCCTCAGAGCGCGCTCAGCATCACCCCCCACACCATCAGGGCTGGCTAGCAGCTCGAACCCAAGAGGGTAGATGCCATCCCCTGTTAGAAGCTCAATGTTGTGAGGGAAGGAGGGGGGATTTGGCCTCTGTAAAAGGTTGGGGAGGTATTGATGGGTGTAGGAAGCAGCCAGCATGAGGTTTAGGGCCGAGGCGACGTCCACACCGTCTTTATGCTCCCCTCCCACGAGCTCGCATGCTGCGGTGCAGAGAGCTGGAACCAAGGTCTTGGGCGCGGAGAAGACGAGATCGTGCATAGGTTGATGGACGTCGATTGGGTCGCGGATTGGGAGGGCCTGCTTGAGGCGGGCGTCCACGTCTGCATTTATGGTGGACCAGTTGGTGGGGTTACTGTCTGTAGTGGTCACTTGAATGGTCTTTGTAGAAGATGAGAGGGGTTTTTAGCTTGTTTAGGGGGAGGAGAGGGCGTATTGGATTGCTTGTGAAATGGTTTAGGATGGCAGCCATTGATGCTATAACAAAAAAGGCTTTGCTCTAAGATTGGAATGGAAAAGAGAAAAAATAGTAGTAGGCTTAGATTGTTTAGCCCTCAGTATATATAGTAGAAGCTGCGTGTTTTGTGGGACTTGGAGCTGCTGTGTGATTCACGTGCTCTGTCCAAGGACGATATTTTATGCAATATTTATCGTTGGTGGGTCGAAATTATTATAGTCCAAAGAGCTTGAAAGGAATGCGCTTCCTGTATTCGGTCATATCAAAATTGACATAGAGTTCGGCCTACGTTCATACATGTGGCCGATCTTCCAGAATAGGGGCGGTTTCAATTCTAACGAGTCAGCTTCAACGAAAACATATACATCAAAGGTCCAATCGGCCTATGGAATAGAGTTTCAAGGAATTATATGAGATGTATATATAATGTCACGCCCTGATTGATGATCATGGGTATTATGTGTGAGATTAGTAGTATTTTTTTTTTCATAAGCCACACACTACAGCCCTCAATCACGGTTCCATAGGATCGAAGTCCGCATTGAGGTATAAATATTTTTTTAGTTGATCACCAATAAAATAGGAGAAAGTTTGCGTAAAATAGTCAGATGACGACATAAATATTTAAGAGCGAATATCTCATTAATTACTGAAGTTAGTTTATCAACATATAATAAAAGCATTTAATTATAAGGCCATCAAACAAAGTCTAGGCCCAACAAAAAGATATACGGAAGATCTATATATCCAGGTATCATGTGGAGGCGCTCGTTTGTAGGTCCTGATGACTCAGACAACGTCGTCTACACACCACTTATGATACTCATCAGGCTGATATGCCTAAACCGTCTCCTTCTCCGCCACCTCGGAAAAGGTGGGCTTGGTACTTATAACGTCCCAATTCCGAATACCGAGAAAACCGTCAAGGTACCGAAGTTGGCGCGCTACTTCCCGAAAAATCCGAGAACTTCCAAGATCGTAGGTCTACAATGAGGTCCAATTTAAAACTTTTGAATAATATAATATCAATGGTTAAGTTGTGGAAGCATAAAAATTAAGCGGAGGCATTTGTAAAGATAGCGGAAGCATAAGTATTATGATATATCAAATGTAACGGGCTGAAGTCCAGCCTAAAATTGTCAAATGATAAAAACAAAGGTTATTAAATATTTGACTACTGCCCGGCTCATAGCAAGAATCACTAAAAAATCTAAACATAGATAACTCTCACACCCCAGGTGCTGGCTCTCCAACCTCCGGCTCGACCTCTTGGTCGGCCGGTCCCCATTCGTAGTCTCCTGCTACGGGTGCTCGATGAGCGCGAGTGCACCGTCTTTATACTCCGGGTCGTAACCTAAGAACCAAGAATGGATTAGATCTAAAGATCTGGCAAGTCACAGTATGCAAGTATTATTGGATGTATGCATCAAAGGAGTAGGGACAGTGATAAAGTTAAATAGATTAACAATGATATAAATTTTAGGCAGTTGAGCAAGAGAAGCATTTGAAATCAGAAGAAATAAGATATTTAATCTAAACAATATGACACATTCACATGAGCTGGATACCGCGGGATATTATGCCGCGGCCCTCCCATATTGAACATAGTCGCAGGGGGGAAACCTCACCAGTGCTGGGGAATAACGAGCCCTGCAAACAACATCCTCACCATACTCATCACTCAGAGACCGGACCTGATATCACATCGTCCGTCTACAACAATGCTCATCATGATAGCTCACTCAACACTCTCAACAGCTCCTACCAGTGATGATCGGTCCAAAGGCTGAGCTTAGATCAACTGAGTGAATGTCTATGCCGACTCGGGAAACAATAAAGGTTTGTGTCTGTCTAGGCTTTGCCTTATATGAACAAGGTCCTAGCAAAGTCCTTGAGAGGTCCAGGTACCCAATACAATCCATGGATCACAGTCCAGGTCCAAGTCCAATCATTGGATCCATACCAAGGCCTACTAAATACATAGTTTGGTCTATAACAGTCCAAATGAAGTGATAAGTCCATTTCCCATGATATACAGTCCATTTACATTTATAATGAGTCACAAGTTCATATAATCCAACCTCTCCAGTCTAGGATAATCCACATCCAAAGTTAAAGCCATAAAAGGGCTCGCCTAGCCATAGACACGGGTTAGTGTTCTCCCAATCGTACCACTAGGTCACCTCTAAGTAGTTCTAGGTTCAAGTCATCCATTTTCCATTTAATTAATAGGTATAAGCAATAGTAAAGACAATAGAGTGATAATAATAACATAAATGAGGTAACTATCTAAGTATATGAATCAACGTTAGATATCAACAGTCCAACCTAGGTAATTGGGCTACTTACAGTTCCAGGTCTATCTCAGGTAATTCGGTCTCTAAATGAAGTCTTAGATGTCAATGGATACTGTGTTTGGTGTTCCAAAAGTTACAGACATCATTGACAACATTTAAGGATCGAATTATCTTAAGTTACACAACCTAGACCCTAATTAGTGGACCCCACGAGTCAAGGTTGAGCCTCACCATTGACTCGTGCTTGGCAGATCAATAAAAGTCCATTTGGATGGTCAATGGGCCCCACAAAGGATCACAACATCAGAAATTGAATTATGGGAAAAACTACTGTACAGAGTGTGCTCAGTTGACTCCAGGCCTGGGCGGTCGACCCCACACACTGGGATCAGAGAGCAAACACCCACAGGTAAGGCCTGATTTTCCAGAATTCTGTGTGCTCGGTCGACCTCCTGGCCTGAGCGGTCGGCCGCGCACACTGGAGATCCTGGCAGAAGGGAGTCCCAGGTTCCAGTTTCTTTTTCCTGAAATTCCAGTATTCTCGGTCTACTTGGCACAGAGCTCGGTCACCTAGCTCAGAGTTCGGCCACCTAGCTCAAAGTTCGGTCACCTAGCTCAGAGTTCGGTCACCTGGCACTGAGCTTGGTCACCTGCACTGAGCTCTGTCGCCTGGCACTGAGCTCGATCCTCCACTGAGCTCGGTCCACCTGGCACTGAGTTCGGTCACTTGGCAATGAGCTCGGTCACCTGGCACCGAGCTCGGTCAACCTACACTGAGTCAATCACCCTGGCACCGAGCTCGGTCACCTGGCACTGAGCTCGGTCAACCTAGTACATTGGCCTGTTGCAAATTTCAAATTTTATGGATTTCTTCCTTTTCATTCCAATTTCCACCCAATTCCATCCAATCTCGTCCAAACACCACATAAACATCCAGAAACATGAAAAGCACATGACCAATATACATCCAACCATCCAATCCATTGGCCATTGATCTTCCAAATGAGATCAATCCATCCATCAATGGCCAAAAATCCATGAAAACATGCTCACTACAACAATTGGCACTTTTGTTTAGTGCCGGTAAAGGTCTAAAAAGTGTCGGGAAAAACCTTTTCCGACGATTTCTCTTGCGCTGGCAATCCGCTTGGAAAAGTATGCCACTAATACCATTTGCCGGTGAAAAAAGGTACCGCCGATAAAAAGCTATACATTGCCGGCGTTTTTTTTCGCCGAGCAAAGATGTTTACTTTTTCAATAATAAAATTTAAAAAACTTTTGCCGACGTTTTTTTGCACCCGGAAAAATGTTTATTTTTCAAAAATAAATGTTAGAAAAACTTTTGCCGGCGTTATCTTGTGCCGAGAAAAGAAGTTTATTTTTTCAAAAATAAATGTTAGAAAAATTCTTGTGGGCATTTTTTTGCACCGGGAAAAGAAGTTTTTTTTTTTTAAATATTAGAAAACTTTTGCCGGCGTTATTTTACGTCGAGAAAAGATTTACATTTTACGAAAATTATTTTTTCAAATTTTTTATCGGCATTTTTTATCGCCGAGAATATATATTTTTTAATATAATTTTTCTTTATTTGATTTTTAATATTATTTTTCTGTATATACATCAGTTCATTACAACTTCCAACCTGTGTCACATGAATAAATTGATATGCAAGACCAAATCTATTACACACCCAACATCCATTTCCATTCCAAAATCATGAAAAAATGAAACAAGAAAATTCATTGCACTTCATATTAATATTCAAACATCCTTTCAATATTGAAAGCACTTTACCATTACCATTAGAAAATTAAAACAAATGCTCCTATTCAATCCTTGATAAGCTTTTCCCTCACATATATCAAGCCATATGCATGCCACATTGTCAACCTCCACACACAGCATTCTTGCAAACTAGTAATTCACACATTCTTTTGAAGACCATATTAGCTTCCACAGGCCATGCACTCTTCTCGGTTTCCGAGGGAACAAACCACTTGAGCCAATTTGACTTCATCATCATCATCATCATCATCATCATCATTCACTGGCTTAGCCTTTTCCTGTGTGATCTCCCATCACTCAATCATTGTGAACAAGAAAAAAAATGCTTGAAAAGTTATGGGGAACAAAAATTGAAAGCAAACAAGCACAACATGCAGCCCATTTTTACCTTGAGCATTGAGGTATCCACTGTAAATTTAATTGCATCTGCCGCAGCACAGGATCGCAGATAATACATTCCAGTTTTCAGATCCTAACAAAGCCAACATAAGTTTTCAAACATATTGCATCTCATCCTTGTAATTCAGAAGGAATAACGCACAAAAGGAAGTGATTTGTATATCCCACACCCTATGAGGCCGCACTAGGATGCTTATTCCATAGCAAACATCTCAAGTGAATCTCAAATTTTGGTACCCAGCAAGCATCAACACACAAAAGAGAAGAAAGAAAAAACCGATAAAAACTAAAAAATGTTTTTGCACCTTGGACCAAGCATAGAAGTGCAAAGAAGTGAGTGTGCCAAAGTTGGGTTGGTCCATATGGATATTTAGGCTCTGGCTCTGATCTATGTAACACCCACGGTCAGCAGCCATGTCAACCATGATTCTTTGTTTGATCTCCCACACGGTCCTGGTATGAGATATAGCAATATGATGGTTACATGCTGAAACAGGAAAAAAAACCAACTGAGATTTTTCTCAACTATGGTAAATTGCATTGTTACTTGTAAATGGCTTTCCAGTCATCAGGAACTTTTGGGATCTTGAGAACTGAACCATTCTCATAGATTATCTTGTTTTTGAGAGCAGGAGACTAAAGACCCATCTCAGTCAAGTTATTAAGAAGGTGTTTATTTACCACAACAAACTCACCACTGGACAATGAATAAGGATTAAATATACAACAGAAGTGTAAGCCCTAAGGCATAATGATAGTCCAAAGGAAAAAATGGCAAACCTTAAAACTCGAGGACTGTAGACATTGGAGGTATAAGGCTCAAAGCACTCATTGTTGCCAAGAATCTGACTAGTTGAAGCAGTAGGCATTGGAGCTACAAGAAGGGAATTCCTCACCCCATTCTTGGCAATCATCTCTCTCAAGGCAGCCCAATCCCAGCGATCAGATGGAGTCACATTCCACATGTCAGGTTGAAGAATTCCCTGCACATTGTTATAATCGTCTAAGGACTAAGTTGTCAGCCATAATTGCTGGCTCATTATGTGAGCACCACAAATGTCAGACAGGCTCATGAATCATGTGATGGTTAGAGTGCTTTTACTTTTTTATTTTTTATCTGGAATCTGTGCATAGGGTCAATTCTGGTGGAAGACTAAAGCCTCTCGTAGGTGTTTTTCTGTTGAGAAAAATAAATTCAAACCTCAGAAAAGAGGACATCTTTGGGCCAGATTTCACTTTTCAACAAAGTAGTTGGCAACCAACTTATTTTGTCAAATCATAAGGACATCAAGGCAGCCCTACAATTTCCTTCCTTTTGCTGAAACTCTTTTATTATTATTATTATTTTTTTAACATTGTAGTTGTGTTCCCGTAGTTAAGACATATTTACAGGCAGATTACCCAACAAAAACAATACAATGACACCATGGGACAAATCAAATGGAGTTTCAATCTCCATTTCATGAAAAGATCAGAAACCCATAGGGCATAAAATAGATCTTGAGCCCTATGTTCTTCCTACAAGATTGAAGCAATAAGCAATGTTCACCATTATGACGACCTATTAATAAACTGACTAAAATAAGATGCACAAAATGTTCGTATAATGAAGCACGTAGACAAGGAAGCTATGTCACAAAGTGCAAGAACACCATTAGGTATGATGAGAATAGAATAACGTAGAGAAATGTTCAAGTAAAATAGGCAGAATTATATGATTTTTATGCTCTACTAGGAAATGCAAAGCATTGTAGGTTAAAATCATATAGAAATCTTCTAATGTTTCAAAACCATGACCATGGCCTGAATATAGATACCTATTACCATAAAGAAAGTAAAAAAGAAAAAGTGAAACAAATGAAAATCACATCCAAGCAGAGTAAAAAAAAAATGAAACAAATGAAAATCACATCCAAGTAGAGCCAACTTGGATGATCCCTAATGAGTTGCATGGGACCGGTTAAATTTTCTAGAAGCATATACAGTGACTTAATCAAGTCAGACTCAAGCAATGACCTAATTGGACGCCAAACTAAGATTTGATTCTTTTGCTAAAAAAAACACATTAAAGCTTTCTACCAGTGTGCAATCAACAAGATAAATGATTAACTTATGTTCTGCCAAATAATTTTTTTTTGTTGAACACGAGAATACCAAATTTAGTCATGTTCCTCATAACAAACTAAAATTGGCAACCCAACAAATATGTGTGTGTTTAGCCTAAGTTCTGGGAAAGAAAAAATGTTGAACATGAGAATACCAAACTTGGTTGTGTTCCTCATGCCAAACTAAAAATGACAATCCAACAAGTGCGTGTGGGGAACAGAGAGTTATAATCTAAATGATGTCACCCATGGATATTATCATGGGAAAGTCCCAGTGGGTCCTACCAAGGGGCCTAAAACAAGTCCCAATGGATTAGGGCATATGCTTATACGAGGTCCACGAAATTTTAAATCCACCGTATCTCTCATGATCAAGATATGGGCCACAAAAAATCAACAATTAGATACTAGGATTGAGATCAGTCCAGTCTCCAGTCAAAGGTATCACCCTTTTAGATTTCAATCCAACAGTAAGTACTGATTGGATGAATGTCAGATTCAGCTTTTGCCAAATATAAGCCAAACTTTATGGTTCTTATGCGTTGATGGTTCTAGTTTTAATATCTGTGTACATGCAACAAGAGAAGAACTTTTCATAAATAAAAACACAGAGCACTTTAGCTTACTAGTTATTAGACATACCTTGCCATGGTTCTTCCTAAGATCTAGGAACTCAAAGTTATCAGCATGACATGGCTCCAAATACACAGAAAATGCACCTGCAGTAAATATAAAAACCGTGAAATCACAAAATAAAATATATCAAAGGGACAATACAAAAATAAGCCACGCACAGCATTGGAACAATGCCATTTGAAGTCCCATTTGTATCACGAATATAACTACCCGTCTCGTGAATGTTAAGAACAGAAACTCCAATTCCTCCTGCTGATTTGCTAATGGCAGCACATTCCTTCAAAGTATCATATATTCCCTCTATGCTATCATCTTTCATACAAATCAGGAAGCAGCTACTCAACTGCCAAACCATGCAACACAACTATCATCAAAAGCTTGCAATTTACCATTTGAATCCGATGACGCTTCAAATTGAGAACTGTAAGAAAAGATTTTTTTAGTAAATGCTATGGTTTACAATGTGATTCCCCTGATACTCGAGGCTTGCAATTCCTTCAAAAGGCATATGCCATTACTTTGTGCAGAAGTGTTTAAAAAAGACCTTTTGTCCTTTTTCTTCCTTTTTATTATGCCCTTTAAGGCTAAAAATGCCTGACCTAATCCAAGTAATGCACCTAAAAGAAAATCATTTGATTGGTTACATGTAATACACAGTTTGCAAATGACAATTTTAGTTGTCTTATGACTTTAAGATGCATTAAATAAAATGAGCTAAATGAAAAAGAAAACAAGAGAAAACAGAGTAGCAAATGGTACCTGGGGTCTTGGAGTCCCAGCATTGAAAAGGGTAGGGGAATCATAAGTGAACCAATGGTGTGACATGAGATGGTATTTTCTGAGGACAGAATCAATATCATCTTTATGAATTCCAATAGCAACTCTCGAAATCTCTTTGGAGATTTCAAGAGAGAGGGATGAGATCTCGGGGGATGGCAGGGGAGAGACGGTGAGATAAAGGTGCTGCCGCAGCGATAAAGATTAAGAGAGTGGTGGGCAGTCGCGTCTGGGCCGTTTTTACGCACAGTCCGGCGATGAGGCGATGGAGAGGAGAAAATTATGGGAGGGTCGAGAGGATGAGAGGGTGGTGAAGGGGGGCTATGCCTGGGTGACGGATCTGCGTAAGGGGGCGGCTGTGAGACCTGCATTGCGTGATAGAGAGATTCTGGCAAGGAAAACGAAGATGGTGAAGAGGAGAGATGACGCAATGCGACGGTAAGTCTGTGAAAATGAATTCTAGGGTACGTGGGTCTCTTATGGAGTCATGTGGATGGGAAGTCTACAAAGGATGTCTACAGTCATTAATAGAGAGAAAATCAATCCTCCCACTCCCAAATGCCCTAACTTGTCTACTTTAATCCTTGGATTTGATACTGAACCTGCGCAGGGGGAGACGAAGAGAGGGATGGA
The DNA here is from genome assembly GCA_012931725.1 of Litsea cubeba. NCBI lineage: Eukaryota > Viridiplantae > Streptophyta > Magnoliopsida > Laurales > Lauraceae > Litsea > Litsea cubeba. The sequence continues at coordinate 34,535,816 of CM022950.1, forward strand.
GATGAAGATTGGAGAGAGCGAGAGAGGGACGGGGATGGCGTGCACAGGGAGACGAGGGTTAAAGAGGGAGAGAGCGCGAGAGGGATGAGCGAGGAATATTAGTGTGAGGGGGAGAGACGGTGATATGGGTAGGTGATAGGGGAAAATAATTTCCCAAATGAAGGCGTGAAGGGAATAGTGGATTTGTGGGTAGACTTTATCTAACCTTTGCCGGCGAAAACAAAAAAACGCCAAGAAAAAGGAGACCTTTGCCGGCGAAAACAAAAAAAATACCAGGAAAAATGGGACTTTTTCCGGCGAAAATAAAAAATGCTAGGAAAATGATACCTTTGTTGGTGAAGAAATGTCGCTGGGAAAACTATATCTTTTCCCGGCGAAAACATAAAAATGCCGGGAAAAATGGAACCTTTGCTGGTGAAAACAAAAAAAAAAAAAAACGCTAGGAAAAATGGTACCTTTGTCGGCGAAAAAATGTTGCCGGGAAAACTATATATTTTCCCGATTTTCTCGGCGAAATAAGCTTTTGCACCGGCATAAGTTATACTTTTCGCGGCGTTTATTTATTACGCCAGAAAAAGTGTAAATTCTTATAGTGAAAGGTAGATCTTTCATTTCTAACATCAATTGAATAGAAAATTGCATAATCAAAGACAGTAAGCATGCATTCTATATTAAGTAAGCATATTGCACTTGGCTCTAATCAATTGGCAAGAAGGTAAAGAGAGAAAAGAAAGATCCAAGCTCCAATATAAAAATCAATCTCTAAGTTCTCCAATCACATAACCAGCCCAAATATCTCAGATCTAATGAGATCTCTAACACCTAACCCAAATCCACAAGAGAATTGCTATAAGAAAGGAGATCGAGAGAGAGAAAGAGAAAGTTCTATAGAAATTGAACTAGAAGAGGGCACTTACCTTGATTTAAAGAGGGAGAGGAGATTATAAAGATAAAGAGAGAAACCCCTAGTAATAAGTCGCAGCTGTTGTAGGTCTTCTTCTTCTTTTCTAAGAGTTCTAGAGAGAGAAAGAGAGGGAGATGGGAGAATTGGGGGGAATTTGGGAGAGAATTGGAGGGAAATGAGGGGAGAAGAGAGAAAAGAGAGGATAATGAGAGTGCGAAGTAGTAGCCAACATATGGCATGGGAGAGATTAGTTTTATAGGTTGGGATGGGTGGCTAGGTACTGATGGACCGTGCATCTGCGCACTGTCCTACTGAGGTCGGCAGACGTGAGAGTCCGTGGGGTACGACCCTTTCGTGACTGGTGGCAAAGCGAGTATCAAATTTTTTTTGTGTGTGGGTGTGCCGGATTTTCTATTTTACTTGGAATTGCAGGTAGTGGTCCGTAGATCGACATTCGTAAGTAAAAAGGAAATCAACTTCTTTCAAGTTTTCCATTGCACATATATTTAAGAAAAGAAACATTTTCTTGATTTGCCGTGAAAGGCAATGTTTTGGCATTTATAGTCGATTTTTGGCATTTATAGCCGATTTACAATTCTTATCAATAATACAAGAGTTGTGATTTTTGTCTCTTTTGGAAAAATAAAAACTACAATGAAAAGCAAGAAAAGGAGGATCTAACTTCTCAAGAGATTATGGGGGACTCGTTCAGATTGACGGTCGCAAGCCATGTGTGGACTTCGCCATCATCCATGCAGATGAGAACAGAGGATGCTCTTGATTCGCTTGGCTTGGCTATAACCTCAGATTTTTGGAGGACAAAGATAAGAGGAGGTCCTATGTCCAATAAAAAGCTAAGTAGACGGGCTGAAAAGCCACGTCTAAGCCATTGGAGGCAGAAGGAGAAGGCAAGGACCTTGGGGGGTGCCCCCTAAGGGACTTTCGTCACCTTATAATGGTGGCCGGTGCAGAACTTTCGCAGAGTTTTATCTCTTTCTTTCTCTGGATTTTCTGTGCTTTTTTCTGATCTGTGATCTGTGGAAATGTTTTCCGATCTTTGGAATGCTTTGGAGTGCTCTCCTATTTATAAGCTTTTAGGTAGCCTTTTAGGAGGATTTATGAGCTTTAATTGTCAATAAGCTACATAAAGGGAGGAGTTACAAGATTTATTTCTTTATTTTGGAACTCCTATTTCTTGGCTTCTGATTGGCCGGTGGAGATTGAGGGCATTTAATCGCCTTTAATCACCATGATGGGAGGAGTTTCATGGTTTAAATGCCATGAATCAATTGACTTGTAACTCCGGGATGCTCGCTTCTGATTAGGCCGTCAAAATAAATGAATTATTGACTGCAATAAAGCTAGTCAATTAATCGCATTAAGTGGTCGCCGAGCAGTTTAAGAGTCGAGGGCCGTGTTGCATCTTTTGGGATTCTTCTGGCAATGATCATTGATGGATCTTCATGTAGATCAATATCGGATGACCACGTAACTTCAGGTATTGATTGTCGACAGCGAGTTGGTGCCATCTGTCCTGTCGATTTCTCGATCGATTGGCTAGAAAACACACTTTTTGGTTGATCAGTTGGTGATCAATGTTGATTTTGATACTCTTGACGGTTAACTGCTGATTTTGACAGACGTCGAAGGATTTAGTGCCTCAAAAGTATGAATTTTAGAAAATCCCAAGAGTTGGAAGCTTCAAATCGCGAAAAAACGACAGAAAACGGGCCTTCCAGGGCGAACCCGGCGACCCGGGTATCCATGGTCGCCGGCGACCCTGGGGGGAATTTTCCTCTTTGGTCCCCGTTTTGAGGTATTTTTCCATTCTTTTTTTCTTTTGTATTTTTTCTGATATTTTTGCACATTTATTGGCCTGATTTCCCTGTAGAAAACTTCAGAAGAATCCTTGCTTTTTGGAGTGCAAAGTTTCCAATTTTTCGGGAAAGTCGAAAACTTTGTCGCGTAGAGCTGCCGACTTTTCGTAAGAAGCTGAAACTGGGCCAAACGATGTTGAAATTATCTGAAATTTGAGGTGAAGCCTCCTGAGCAATAGATAAGACCTACCATAGGCTTTTATTTGAGTTTTGAAGCCGTATAGGTCCTGTCGCCAGTAGACTTGATTTTATCGCGAGGAAGACGTCGTGGCTTGATGTGCAGTCAACCGATGTCCGATTGACTTGAAATTTGACAGGGAACCTATTGGAGTCATTTTAAAATGATCCACAGGCTCTGTCTTGGAAACCATGGTCTCGGAGAGCTTCGCCGCCGAGAGGCCTGATTTGGCTTCCGAGAGTCAAAGTATGGTCAAATGTTGTCGAAGTGACCTGAAACTTGACGTGTAGCCCTTTGTAAGCATCTTGAAGCCGTCCATGTGCTCTTTTTGATGAGTGATGGACTCCGTGGTTCTCACCGTGGAGAGGCTTGATTTAGCTATTCGAGGGTTGATGAAGGGTCAAACATTGTCGGTTTGACTCGAAACTTGACATGGAGCCTTTTGGATGTATTTTGAGACTATCCATAGGCTCTGATCGAAGATTTGGTGTCTCTGATGCTGTCGCCGCCGATAGCTCCTATTCAGCTATTGGAGAAGCGAAGTTAAGCCAAATGATTTTGAAATGGCCCGAAAATTCTTGTGTACTCCTCTTTTGGCTATCTTGAAGAATATTGCAGTTTCTGTTTGATTCTGTCAAGATTTGACCTTTTGAGAAGTATCATTGCCCATTTTTGGTAGGTTGAGGCTTCATGTAGCTTTCTTGATGTTGAGGAGGCAAAGTGACTTTTTTTTATTTTCAACAAGTGCCCCCTCGAGGTACAGCGACCGATTGCTTAACTTTTATAGTCAATGTGCCACAAAGAGATTCTTGAAGGAGAGCTTGTGACTTGACCAAGAGTCTTTGAGCAGTCTTTCTTTTGTTAGAGTGGCCTTTTGAGCTTCCAAGGGACTTTCATGGCAGTGAAAGGGATCACGTTCCATCTCGAAGCAAAGTTTTGAAGATGATACCAGGGATGTGGATTTGGATTTTTGTTTTTGACCTTGTGACCTAACAAGCTGTATATGGCAGGTTAGGGGGTCAGGTTTGATTTTGACCTTGTGACCTAACAGGCTGTATGTGGCAAGTTAGGGGATCAGGTTTTGGTTTTTGGTTTTGGTCTTGTGACCTAACAAGCTGTATGTGGCAAGTTAGGGGACCGGGATTTGGTTTGGATTGTTGTGGAATGTCAATTTCAAGATTTTGGCTCAATTTGGTATATGAGGCTGGATGATTTGATTTTTGGAAGCTCATGGGGCTTGGAATTCTTTTTTGTATGGTCCAATCAACTCAAAAGAGGCATGAAACCATTTTTGTATGCTCTTGGTAAGAAGGATTTCTCTTTGACTAATTAAAAGCCCAATTTTTATTTTTTTTAGTGCCTAGGTGGTCAAACCCGGCTCATATGGGCTAACCCATGGGACCTTAAGCTTTTGAAATAGCTAAGATCTCATCTGATGTCATTTTTATAAAGAATATCTAAAAATATCTCCTTTGGATAGAGAATATATAAGAATATCTTTTTTTTTGGAGAGAATCTCTCATGTTCCCTTTATTTTGGGAGAGAATATCTCAAGATATCTTTCTTTGGGAGAGAATATCTCAAATCTCCTCTCTTTTGGGAGAAAATCTCTCTTTGATTTATTTTTGGGAGAGAATCGATCAAAGTATCTTTATTTTGGAAAAGAATCTTTCTAATTTCTTTCTTTTGGTAAGGTTGCTAATTCATAGTACTACCTCTTTTCTTTTCTCTTTGTTTCCTTCTTTAGTTTGTTCTCTTCTATAAAAGCAAGGGGAGATTGGATCTCTTGCTGTTATTGCTTTCTTTTTAATAAATCTCAAGAGTGCTTCAAGACCAAGAGTTCTTCAAGAATCTTCAAGCTTTTCTTCTTCTTCTCCATCAATTGCTTCAAGTAAGTCTTCTTTTCTAAGAAAACTCTATTGTAGAAGTAGGATGGTAAGAAAAAGTTCTTCTTTCTTTCTTTTTTCCTATTCTCCCTTCTTTTTTTTCCATGTGTTTTATTCCTCTGTTTTTTTTACAAGTCCTCTTTTTTTCACGTGTTTCTCTCTTTTTTTTCACAAGGTTTTTTTTTCGTTTTTTTTTTTTTTTTTTTTGCCATACCGACATATCCGTACGGATCTGGCCGTATGGCCAGGTGGCCAAGGGCCACGGCCTATGGGCCAATCCCCTTTTTTTCTCTCTTCTTTTTTTTTATTTTTTTATTTCACTTTTCCTCTCTCTGTCTCTCTCTCTCTCTCTCTCTCTCTCTCTCTCTCTCTCTCTCTCGCTCACCATGATAATGCGTTTTATGCAAATCAAGATGTTCATGCATTTTTTTTATGCATAAAATAAATAGCTAGGATTTCTAGGTCAAGCCAACATAAGTGTTGGCTTAGACAAAGTTTGATTTGTTTTGACCAAGTTGGGTTGGAATTGGTCAAACTTTTGTCAATGGTTTTCTAGCATCTAATGCATGACAATTTACTTTCTTATGCATGATATTTTTGTAAATTGAATTGGGAGCATGATGTGATAGCACATACCTGAAAATCCTTGTAAATTCTTGGAATTTAGAGCTCGCAGTGATGTTGAGCCCTTCCTGATTTGCGGAGATTTGAGTTTTGTAAGTTTGAAGTTTTGGAGCTCGCAGCGATGTTGAGCCCATCTTCAAGCTTTCTATTTCTTTCGGGGTGTTTCCCTTTTCTTTGGAATTGCCCTGGAATCATGCCATTTTTTTAGTGAAATTCTATCATTTTGATGATGATCTTTTTCTTTTCCAACCTTTGCAGGTGGTTCCTCTAGAACGAACATTGGTAAGGAGCCTGTTACAAGCGTACCTCGTCGATCTGCTATATCTTCCAATGCGGCCGTTCAGCAGGCCTGGGAGAAGGTCCAGTATGTTGAGAGAAACTTAGAAGAGTGTGACTCCCTCAACAAAGATGAGATGAGGCAGCGACTGATCGCTCTCAAGGATGAGGAGTTCTATAAGATCAAGGTAAGAAACCATCCTTAGGTTATGGACGATCAGAGGGTGTTGTGCCTAAGCCTACCTTCTTCTTTGGTGATGCAGTCCCTGACGACATGACATACGAGAGAAGATGTTTTCAGTTCTCTTACATAGCTGATGGTGAGGAGAGGACTATTGTTACCCGGTTAACTTTCAAACGCACTATCTCGATCATGAGCCTTTCTCCTACATGCTCTAAGAGGGAAGATCCTCCAAGCTGGGTGAAAACAATTAAAGTGATCAAGACAGGGATTTTTGTTGGCGGTCCTTCTGGATATGCAGAGAAGTCGCCTGTCGTTTTGGACATATTGATGCCGGCCAGCGACTACCAGGGCTCTGATTATCCTTCAGTCGATTTGAGACCGGTGGGCCTTGGCATTTTCAGCGGTGACGACAGCAATTGGGTGAAGCCTGTTCGACTTCGTGGCCGTTTCAGTGGTGACTCCGATTAAAAGTCGTGGACTGATCACGTCCTGCTGATTGGTGGTGCCGTTTTGAAGGAAGCCATGATTTTTGATGCGGTCCGTGCCTTTAGGGAGACCGTGATCTTTTCCGACGAGGCCTTCATGGCTATGTTGGAGTCATTCCTTCCATAAACCAACACCTTCATTGTCACGAATGGTGAGATTGATTTTTCTTTGAAGGAGCTGAGTGTCATTACTGGGTTGCCTATCCTTGGCAAACTCTATGAGTAGTTCAAGCCAATCGACAGCGTCCCTGAGGAGCAGTCTGAGGAGTTTAGGCTTCTGTACTTTCAAGTTGTCGCCTTTTATAATTTTTTGAAGGAGAAGGAGGGCTCGAAAGTCAGATCCAGCAATTGGAAGAGTTTTAGCTCTTCGTTCCCCAACTTCTTTGACAACAGGGAATCTTCTGATAACATGACTTATGAAGACAGGGCTAAGGATCCGGGTTCGAAGAAGACTTCGGCCATATGAGAAGAGTTGAGGATTTTCTTCGCAAGTACAGACGCCATTTATTCTGACATTGTACTGCAGAGAGATCTCGTTGTTTACCTCACTTATTGGCTAGGTGAGGCTATCTTTGCTAGAGGAGATGGAACGCACATCAGGCCACATTGTATTTTTCTGGCTTGTCAGAAGAAGTTTGGAGAGCGGCTTGCTTTGGTGCCAGTTCTTTACTCTTATATGTGCACCGAACTACATGCTGCTGCTTTCTTGGTTCGGCTTGGGCTCCCTATGAACATGGTATTCTCAGCCCACATCTTTTATTCGTGGTATGTATACCTCTGTCCTGGCTTCCACCGGCTGGGTGCTGCACAGGAAGATGATCCTCTCATGATTCGGTTGGCTAAGGGTAAAGCCGTATTCAAATCTCTTCCGTTTTCCCCGCATGAGGATCCGATGGTTCTGGGACATTGAGATGGGGTAATCTTCAGTGAAGCTTTCTCTAGAATTGCGGATGAAGGTTTTTTGATTTTGGTGCCTCCTCCCGTGACTCCACCAGGGCAGGGTTGGAAAGACATTACTCCTTCACAAATGCGGAGAAGGAGTGGCTTTTTAGCATCGTGTCGGCACAATGGTGTACCATAGACATCTTTTCGTCGACATCCAGCCGTATGTACCTTCTCTTTTTGCGCTGTAGTTAGGCTTTTGTCAAGGCGTTGTTAGAGTACTTTCGAGTACGGTGAAGCGCTTTGGAGGTTTGCAGGATGGCAGAAATGCATGGGTTTTTTATAGTACTAAAGACAATACTGCCATGATTTCTTATCCTTAGCTGTCCACTTTCCGGACTGTTGGCTTCAAGAAGTGGTTCGCAGAGAGCTTTTGGCATACTGGGGACTTTCTTTGAAGAAGCTTGATATAAAGTTGTCTTCCGAAAAAGGCATTGGGAAGTCGGATGGCATCCGACGAGAGGTAGTTTTGGCCTTCCTTTCTGGAGAGAAGCATAAGATAGGCTTTCTCGTGACCGGGGGCGTCATCGGTTCTGAAGTTGTCCTGAAAGTACTTTGATGAGGCCTTAGAGCAGCTAGAAAAGGAGGAAGCTGAGCTTGACTCTTGGATGCAAGAGGCACAAAGGCTAGCTTTCGTAGAGTCTACCGGTAGGAGTAAACCGTCCTGTGAGGGGTCAAGCAAGAGACTTTTTTTAATAGCGGGGAAGGTTCATCTAGAAAAAGTTCCCATAGAGGCAAGAGGAAGAGGAGTCAGCATCGCAGCAAGGGACAGCACGAAGACTCTCCTGATTTAGAGGTCCTTTCACGATTAATGAGGAGGTGTCTGGGAATGCTGACGAGCCTCCGAAAAAGAGAAGCCGAGAAGAAGAGGACCATCGGTGAAGGTATGATTCTTCCTTTTTCTCTTTCCATTTCTTTCATGGGGCTTTCTATGTTCTGATTTGACTTCTCTCCCTCCTTTTTTTTTAGCAGAGGATGAAGACTTGGTGATGCCCGAGGTTCTGACCGATGAGGCGGTGACGGATCCGGTTGTGGCACCTGAAGAAGAACTGAGGACTCTGGAATGATTCCAGAATCTCCAACTGTGTATGACTTCTTTTGCTTTTCTCTATTCTTTTTATCTGTGTCGTCGTTTGCTAACATTTTGTTGTCAGCTAACTTGCCACAGGATTCCGATGACTTTGAACCATCCATGGATACAATGTTGATGATGCTTCCAATGAGTTCATGGAGGAAGAGAGTATTCTGCAAGCCGTCGAAGAAGGTATTTTGTTGTGATAACCCTGATGATTTTTTTTAACTAGGATCGTACTCATACCTTTTTGTGTTACATTGGAAGGTTGTGAAGTGACAGGAGAGATCCCATCGCTTTCTTCAGAACCAGAGCAAGGGGTGCTAGAGGTTGATTCCAGAGGTAAGGCCGGACTTCTACAACTATTTCTGACATGGCAGAGGTGAGACCATCGTGCTGAGATTCCTTCCCTAGTGGCTCCAATTGGAAAGAGTTCTTTTATTACTCTTCCAATGGGGCATGACATGAGCAGCCGACCGACGAAAAAGGGTGAATATTCATCCGGTTCTTCTCTTTAATTTGCGAAGAAGGTGCTGGCGAGAGTTTTGAGCTCTTGGATCGAGACTCTCCTTTCTGGACACTTGGTTGCCGGATTTGGCATGATCCAGCATGTGCAGGAGATTCTCGCTAATACCAAAGGAGTTAGTCTAGATGTTATAGGTGTCAGGGCGATCGTGATAGGATCATTGCACTGGGTGATAAGTGGTTTGAGACCATGGCTTTCCTCACGGTCAATTCTTCAAGGAGATGTTCCTGGACCTTGCTAGTAAGGCTCAATTGACATGGATGAGACCAAACATAGCAAGAGCAGTTCATCCGAGAGAGGAACTTAGAAGACTTAGCCATCATTGAGCTGTAATGCGATGTTGAACGCCTTGATATGGCGGTCATCGAGGATAGCAATGTCTTGAGCATTTAAAGGTGCAAGTCGCGGCCAAGTGGGCTGCTTAGCAGAGGCTCGTGAAACGGAGAGAGCTCCGTTCGCCAGGTTGCAGTTGCTGATTGAGTTCTTAAAGAGAGGACTCAAGAAAACGAACGATGGCAAGCTGCTTGGGAAAAGCTTCCCGGTGTTGAAGAAAAGTTACAAGCATTCTCCAGCATCTCATGGAAAGTTCCTGAAGAAGTGTGCCTTGGAAACTCTGACTGCTAAGGTCAAAAGTTTGCTTAAGGAGCTAAAACTTTGGCCAGAGACCATTTTTGGCTATGCTCATGGTTTCTCTTTTTTGTAACAAAAAATCTTCAATTTTTTTGTTTTTTTTTGGTACACATGTATTTTTTGGTACTCTCTCTCTTTTTTGTAGTGCTTGTGAACACTTCTCATTTTTGTATTCCCTCCTTTCAATTAAATCTTTTTGTGATGAAAGAAATAGTTAAATGGGAATGATTTTTTTGAAAATTGATCAAATAGTTGTCTCTTTGGAAAATCTTTTGTCAAATGATTGTTTTGGCATGGGAGCCAGATTTTGTTTGTTGCATGAGAGCCGATTTTGTGGCATTGATAGCCGGTTTGTGGCATTTATAGCCGGGTTTGTGGCATTGATAGCCGATTTTGTGGCATTTAAAGCCGGGTTTTTTGAAAGCCAAGTTTTGGTTTGTTGGCGGGAAAGCCAGTTTTTGGTGGCATTGATATCCGATTTTTGGAACAGGTTTTGTGGCATTTATAGCCGATTTGGCATGAGTGCTAGGTTTTTGGCTTTCAAAAATGCAAGTATCGACTAAAAGTCGCCTTCCTGCTGAATGGTCTTGCAAGTATCGATGGAATGTCGCATCCTTGCTCATTTGGTTGCGAGTATCGATGGAATGTCACCTCCTCGCAGATTTTGGTGCAAGTATCAACTAAGCGTTGCTTCCTTGCTTTTCAAAAATTTTGTTTTGCAGGTACTGACTTGATGTCGTTTCCCCACGATTTTCAAAATTTACGGTTTTCTCGAACCTTTTTGGGTTATGGATATCAATTGAGATGTTTGTCTCCACCTTAGGTTTTTTGAACCTTTGAAATTTGGGTTGTGGAAATCAATTGAAATGTTACGTCTCCACAATTTTTGGTTTTTTCAATCCATTGAAACTTGGGTTGTGGATATCAACTGAAATGTTATGTCTCAACGATTTTTACAAGTATCAACCGAATGTCGCTTCCCTGTGATTTTGGAAGTGTGGAACGTGGTTCGCATTCTTCCGATTTGTGCGAGTATCGACTAAGCGTCGCTTCCCCATGGTTTTTTTTAACCATTTTTTGTTTAAAGACACGAGGGACGTAAATTTTGACCTAAAATCATTTTGGCAGTAAAAGGCAAGGTGGGCTAGGGTGGAAATCTCTAAATCCTGATTTTTGTTTCAAACCATGAATTTTGGCTTCAAGGATCGAAAATTTTAGTCAAGACAGGGAGAGGCTCCTAAACTTGGATTTTTTGAACAATGAAATGATGAAAGTAAGCATTATTTTGAGTTTCTGGGAATTTCAAAATTTGATATGAAAATTCTAAAAGGAGTGGGTTTGATGAGCAAGTACCTGGAAATAGGCTTGGCCGTGCAGGCATTGCTCTTACCTAGTTGGGTAAGTCTTCAAGGGTTGTACCGCTTCAAAAACTTGCCATTGATAGGCAGCATATATCTGTCAGCCTCCATGTTAAAGGGAGCATATGTGCCGTTGGAGAAAACCTTGTCGATGACATAAGGTCCCTCCCATTTTGGCTTAAACTTGCCTTTGGACTTATGAGCGGAGACCATTGTTCTCTTTACCGTGAGAACCAAGTCACTCTCTTTGGAGGCGTGTTGCCTGACCTTCTTGTCGAAAGATCCTTCCATGCGCACTTGGTAAAGTTCAATGCGTTCGAGCTTCGAGCCGTCTCTCGTCGAGATTGTCCAGGTCATGGAGTCGCAACTTCACATTGCTTTCTTTAGTCATGTCATTTTGTAGAGATACCCTCAAGGAAGGAATGTGTATCTAAGGGCACGACCGCTTCGCATCCATAGACAAGGAGAATGGTGTGCTATGGATTGGTCCTCGAACGGTGGTTCGATAGGCCTACAAAGCTTCAGACAGTTTGTCGCTCCAGTCTTTTTTGTGACTAGAGAACATTTCTTGAGGATTTTACAGAGTGTCTTGTTGAAGGCTTCTGCTAATGTATTTGCTGTCGGATTGTATGGAGTCGAAGGTCAACTTTGGATTTTGTATTTGTCGTAGAAATTGTAGAATCGATGATCTCGGAATTGTGGTCCGTTATCATGGACGAATCTTTAGGTATGCTGAAACGACAAACGATGTTGGTGCGCAGGAACTGAAGGACTGACGAGGTCTTCAATTCGTTGAGTGCAAATGCTTCTGGCCACTTGGAGAAATAATATGTAGCGGCGAAGATGAAGCGATGACCCTTGCTTGAAGGGAGTTCAGTTCGACCCTTCATCTCTATAGGACCGAACTCAAAAGTTCAAAGCTTCGCTGCAACTGGCAAAGGACCGGGTCCGAATCCTATCCATGCCTGGCTTCAAAGAAGACAGGCTCGCCTATTGCCTGAGGGAGCACATCATTCATTGTCAAAACCTGGCCATAGCTGACCGAAGCTCAAATTACTCATCGTGTACGACGTCGTGCGTCATATCAACAAAAAAGACTAGAGAAGCAGGGGACCCAGATTCCTACACTTCAAGCCTCTCACAAATGGGTCGAAAAAGAAAGACCCGACCAAGCTGCTACTGTCCATGTGTTTGGGAAAAAGAAGACGACAAAAGTCAACAACCAAAATCCATGTCCAACGTCCGGTGACTCGCAGTGTCTTAAGGACGCGAAGACGTTCAGAAGAATCTCCTGCTCCTTCAAGCCAAGGACGATGGAGTGATCCTTCCTCAAGCTCTTCATAAAAGAAATGAGCCCTAGCTCCGTCACCAGGACAGTTTCTTCATTCGAATCCCGTGGGATGAACGTCCTGGCTACAAATTCTGAGCCACCACCTCGCAATCTACCTCAAAATGATGCGCTCACATGCATCCAGCAGTTGGAACAAGGCCAGCAGAGGATTGAAACTCTGATGGAAACCTTCTCCTTGCCTTTCAAAATCAGGCGAACAATGAACCTCCTCTGAATCTTTAAGATGATGAGGTAAATGGAGAAGAAAATGAGTCACGCGCCCTTACCAAAAAGGACGTGGACAGTATCCTCGCCAAACAAAAGAATAGGATATACTCAAGGATCATGGGATCAAGCCACCATATCCCTTATGGATGGACTCGATCTCGTTTCCTACAAAATTCAAACATCCTACTCTCCAAACATATACAGGGAAATGATCAGCCATACAGCACGTAATCCACTTCAAAATCTTGATGAGAGCTATCGTAGATCAAGAGCACTCAATATCCTCCTCTTTGTAAGTACCCCAAAAGGTACGGTTTTTTACTGGTACTCCACTGTGCCGGAGGACTCCAGCAAAACTAGGCCATGCTAGAGACATGCTTCCTGACTCACTTCAAAGGTGAGGATCATCCCGCTACTATGGCTCAGCTTTGCAGCCTAAAACAGGGGGAGAATGAGTCGACATACGACTTCATTCATAAGTGGAAAACAATGGCGTACAAATGCTCAGATGTACTACCACAAGCGTCGCTGGTGCCAAAACAACATGAGAGCAAGGATTCGGTCCATGATTATCTGCAACAAATCAAAAAACCTTGGCGAACTCCTAGAAGCTTCCATGGAGGCTGAAATGGTGATCAATGACCTAAATAGTCAGAAATCATCAAGGAAGGAACCCACCACCATTGCAACCTCTAAACCAAAGAAAAATGAGGTCCTCAATGTGCAAACCATGTCAGCTCCTCAGCCACCGAAGAAAGCTGAAAACAAAGCTGTAGGTAAGAGACCTGAACTCTCTGATGCCTTCAAAGAGCCAGTAGAAAAGAAAGTACCCGTTCGATGAAGATATGGATGAAATCTTCGGGGCTCTCGTGGCAAATGGCAAGCTCACCTTGCCTGAACCCAAAAGACCGAGAGATGTTGGCAAAACCAACGATCCTTGGTAGTATCCATACCACCAGATATCCCGCATCCTCCCAATCAATGCTTCGTTGTAAGAGAGAAGATAAACGAGATGTGGAAAAACGGAGTCATCACCTTTGACAAAAACTATGGGTCTGCCTCTGTCAACATGGTGTCAAGTAGACAAACACTAAATCACCAATGAAGAAGATCACTAATTCCTTCAAGGTGATAAAAAAATTCAAGCGTCCGAAGTGCTGGTTCCTTACCTAACACCAGACGGATAACCCATATGGGTACATCCCGATCTCCTGGAAGATGAAAAATAGGAGGTTGTGAAAACAAAGCCGACAGCTCAACACGAAGGTAGGCTAGGAAACATCTCCTCAAGCTCAAAAGGCAAGAGAAGATCCAGCAAAACAAGAAGTCCATAAAAAGACAGAGATCTCCTCTACCGCTTCACTGGGGGCAATAAAAAATTCTCTTCCAGAGACATCAAAGGGGTAAGAAAGTTCACTCTCGGTGATTTCATGCCACCTCAATTCAGAAAAGAAGTCACTCATTGGGCATCATACTCTTGTAATTCGGTAGTTGGATTCTTCATGAATGGATACGAGTCCAGTGAAACCGACGAGTGGGAGGAATCCCTTGAAACAAGAGAATACCTCTCCAATGAAGAATGGGTTCCTGAAACTCACCTTATGCCAATAATCTGGTATAACCCCTTACAGCCACAATGAAGAAGACCAAGATGTTGTTCAAGAAAATGTTGTTGACCCATCACCCGCCATTGCTCTAGTGGAACCCAACCCTGTTGAACGACAAAGAGCAGACGAGAAGAAGATTTGGCTCCCACGCCGATCTTGAAGAATATGCGAGGATCTTGCAGTGTCTTGCCCTAGAATAAGAACAGGATCGCGTCAACGAGCTTCGTCGCAACCAAAATCTAGAACCGGAAGTGCCTAAAGACCATCAGGTACCTCCTCCCTTACTCCTGAAAATGGGGAAAACCACTAGATGATGATCCTATTACATCCAATGATGAGTCTGACTCCCAACTGTCCATTCTGGTAACGACTCCTCGGAGCTGCCAACATGTGATAGTTCGGGATGATAGCTCTTCTGAAGCCTCGTCTGGTGAGTTCACTTACTCTCTGACCATGTCTGAGAGTATATCTTCTGGAGCCACATCTTCTCAAGTGACTTTCACTGAGATATCACACTCTCAAGCTTCATCTCCTCAGACTGTGACTTCAAACTCACATCCTTTTCAACTGATCATCATCAAGAAGCCCCAGCTATTGAAGTTCGGACGATGAATTGGTCAACAAAGAAGAAAGGTTGTTGGATGCTATTCAGGACTTGTTCCCGGAAAATGCTCCGTGCAACACAACTGAGGATGGCAACTCTGCTGCAGACACATCCCCATAAATGAAAAGAAAATCTTCTTGATCCCAAAGGCGATATTCCGAGCGAAGTCCATTCTCAAGAAGCTTTCGAAGTTGGTAGAGGCGCCTGCTCTGGCCGAGACAACGACAAAAATTAGAACCAATCTTCTTTTACTTATGTAAATCCTTCGAGAAAAGATGTTGTAAATGCCCCAAGTGGCAACAATAATGAACATGCAGGCCTCAAGGAGGCTTTCAAGTCTGACCTGATCAAACACTCGAGCACATACCTACACGACTGCACATGCTAGACTTGTTACGAATGTCTCCACACACTCTTGATAATCTCATATCAGAATTACAAATGTTGAATGAGGATGTCGACAAACATGCCACGCAAGTCCTCCAAGTTGAAATGGACTATCGGGTCAAAAACTCAGAAACCTCCTCAAAGGGAAAAAGGAAAAAAATTGAGGATCTTGCATTGATGCCTCTCGGTTCAAAAAGCAACCAGTGCAACCATCGCCTTCACTAAGGAAAACCTCCTACTTGGCGAAATAACGCACAACTAACCCCTGTACTTCACAGGGTACATCAAGGAAATGCCTATGCATAGAGTTTAGATCGACCCAGGTTCTGCACACAACCTCATCTCCACTTCGGCTTTCGAAGAGTTGGGTATCCCACCTAGCAAGCAGAGCCATACATCTGTATCTATCTTAGACGATGGGGGCACTCAAAGGCCTATCGAAAAAATCAGTTTTAAGTTGCAAATTGTGAGCTTATCTCTGAGGTCACTGTGTATGCAATAAAAACCCCTTCATGCTAGAACATCCTTCTCGGACACCCATGGATACATGAGAATGGTGTTATCCATTCAATCTACATTAGTGCAAGGTTCGTTGGCGACGACGGCATGATACATCGAGTGTTTGCTGACAAATACCTTCAAAGGTAAAGAAGTCCACTTTGCAGACTCCCTGATGTATGAAGGTGAAAAGAAAAAGAGGAGAAAGAAATAGCATCCTTTGCCAAAAATCTTCAAAAAGATAAAGGCAAGGCTCCTCAACAATCATCGGAAGAAAACAAACCCTCCGGCAAATCCGAAGAGAGTAGTTAATCCCTTTCATCGCCCTCAAACCTTCAAAGCCTTTGGTCATCACAACTAAAGTGAAGAAGGCAAAACAAAAGTCTGGGGGCAAGACACGGATTCAGATTTATTATATTTTTTGTGTCTATCATGTAAGACACGGATCCGGATTCAGAGCTAGAAGACGACTCATCGTCAAGCCAAGTTGACACCCATCAAGTTCAACCTGCTCTTACTCCAATAGAGACACCTGTTGATGTAGAAGATGATACGTCTGCTTCCTTCGTTGTTCAGGCAACTTCAACAAAGGAAAGGCCGATCTTCTTCCATAGATCGGATGCTTCTTCATCAAACTCCATGCTTGAACCTTTCCAAAATAAAGGTATGCCTTACTGTCCCTATATAGTCCTGTGGCACAAGCTATTATGAAGAAATGGCTATGACTCAAAACCTAGTCGGTTTGGGAGAAGGCCGAGGTATTCTCACGCCATTGGCCCGCCTTGACCAAAAACCAGCTGGAAGATTGGAGACTCTATGGCCATATGAAAAAGTCTTCACATGGGTTAAGGTATGATCCCGACACTCCTCTGAGACAGTTGACACAAAGGCTTAAAAGTCGACTTGCCAACCAAGCCTCAACATCTCATGTCCATGAAGACATTGATCTCCCTGAATATCTCTTCAATGAGTCACCTAACAAATATCCAAGAAGCTTATCCAATTGGTACAATTTCACTGACGATGAAGAGGAATTGTCTGATGGCACAGACGTGTAGTATTTTGACCAGAAGAACCCTCGTCTCCAAAAGAAGTACCTTACTTCGACCCATTTTCAAAAGGCGATTGGGACCATCTCATAGCAAGTCTTGAGAAGATCACCGATCAAGAAGACCCATGGAAATGAACAAAGCCTTGGTCTGACAATGCCTTGAAACCCCTGAAGGTTTCATTGAGTTGGAAGCCTTCAAAAATATTGTGGAGGAACCACCTCCGAATCTTTCAACAGAAGATCATGTTCGAAAGATAGACTTGGGAACACCAGATAACCCACGTCCTGTATTAATAAGCAAGAATGTGAAAAATGATGAGTTACCCGAGTATATCACTTTTCTTCATGAGTTTGTTGATTGCTTTGCGTGGTCTTACGCTGAAATGCCTGGTTTAGACCCCAAAGTAGCAGTACACAAGCTCAATCTTCAAAAGACATCGAGCCTGTCAAGCAATGACAAAGAAGATTCCGTCTGGATGTGATGGATAAAATCGAACAAGAAGTTCAAAAGATCAAAAGCGTTGGCTTCATCCGAGAGGAATAGTATCCTAAATGGTTGGCCAACATTGTCCCCATGACAAATAAAAATGGGCAGATCAGAGTCTATATTGACTATAGAGACCTGAATGGCGCTTTCCCTAAAAGAAATTCCCACTCCCTATACCAGAGGTAATGATTGACAATACCTGCAGATTCGAGCGAATGACATTCATGGATGGTTTCTCTGGTTACAATCAGATAAAGATGCATCCTGAAGATGAAAAACACACTTCATTTCGGACTCCATTTAGCGTATTGCTACATTGTCATGCCATTTGGTCTGAAAATTATCGGTGTACATATAAGAGGGATGATGAAAATATTCCAAGATATGCAACACAAGATGGTCGAATGTTACGTTGAAGACCTCGCCGTCAAAAGCGAAAGAAAGGAAGATCATCTCAAAGACCTTCGAGAAGTCTTCCTCTGGCTTCGCAAACACAAACTGCGGATGAATCCCCTGAAGTGCTTCTTGGCGTCGTCGGGTAAGTTCCTTGGATTCCTAGTTTGGAAACCTGGAATAGAACTTGACCCATCAAAGTCAAGGCTATTCTAGAAATGCCCTCTCAAGTACCTTGAGAGAACTAAAAGGACTCCAAGGAAGATTGGCTTACATCAGACGATTCATCTCCAACCTTTCAGGGAATTGCCGTCCATTCTCTCGGTTGATGAACAAAGGTGTGAAGCCGCATTTCAAGATGGCAAGTCGTACCTGACCAAACCTCAAGTGTTAGATGAAGAAAGGTGTGAAGCCACATTTCAAGATATCAAGTCATACCTGACCAAACCTCCAGTGTTAGCTGCTCCTACCACTGGGAACCATTCAACTTGTAGACAAGAGCTCTTGACCATTCTCTGGGTGCTTTACTCGCACAAGAACATGATGAGAGAAAAGAAGTTGCTCTATACTACCTCAGCCGCATGCTGGTAGGTGCAGAGCATCACTACTCTGCAGTCGAAAAAGAATGCCTTACAGTGATGTTCACCATACAAAAGCTACGTCACTATCTGCTTTCCAACTCAGTCTACCTGATCTTGAGGATCAACCTCTTGAAAGTCCTTGTTACAAAAGCAGGTTCTCTCAATGCACGACTGGCAAAATGGTCCATCCTTCTGTCATAATTTGATATTAGGTATGTACCACAAAAAGCAATCGAAGGCCAAGCTCAAGCATACTTTCTCGCAGAGCATCCGTTGCCTAAAGATTTTCCACTTAGAGATGATCTCCCAGACGAACTCGTCTACAATGTGGGACATGTAATTTGACGGTGCAACCAGGACAAATGAAAAAAGACAGCTGATCTCGGGAGTTGGCATCCTTTTTGTTAGCCCCGAAAAATATATGATTCCACACACTTTCTCGCTACTGGAACCATGAACAAACAACACAGCTAAATACCAAGCTCTGATCCTAGGATTGAAACTCGCCATTGAATCTAGCATCACCATGCTGGTTGTCTTTGCAGACTCTCGACTGATCGTTAACCAGATGAATCAGAAATTTGAAGTCTGTAAGCCTAATCTGCTGCCTTACTGCAGCAAGGCACAATCGCTCATACAAAAGTTTTACATCTGTCACATCATCCACATTCGTAGAGGTGAAAACATCCGTACAGATGCCCTGGTCGGACTTACCGCATCTATGGCAATCCAAGTATGCAAATTACAGTGGCGAGAGAAGGACCCTCCCTCATCTTAACACACACCAAGCAATTGCTGAATGCAACCAACTGGTTGGAAGTCGGATCTCTATCCTTCAACCTTCAATCGGCGACTAGAGGGATCCGTTCATTGATTACACTATGTTCGGAATCCTACCCGAAGATAAAAAAGAACGGGTAAGCATCCAAAGGCGAGCCCCTAACTTTCATTGGAATATTCCTTCAAAGATCCTTTATAGGAAATCCTTCAACGGAGTACTTCTACTGTAAGGTACGCAACCTTACTGGGTTAGTTGGGCCCAACAGAAGGCTTGTTGACCCATTTATTTAGTAATTATTATATTTAATTGTATTATAGATATTTAAGTGCGTTTTGATCATGAGCGAGCTTCTGTTAGCATTAGAATAGTGTCTACGAAGTTTCGTGCGATTCCGAGTTCGTTTTATCCTTGCAGGAGGGTAGTTTGTAATTTAGGGAAAATTGAGTGTTTTTCCGAAATATTCCAAACGACCTGATTTTTGGGTTAGTTGGAAAGGTTTCGTCGCGCTGATCTCTTTTGTATTCTGACTCGTTGCGATCCGATGATCAGAAACCCTTCAAGTGGTCCACTCCTTCACCAGACCCACTTAAGGGCAATTTAGTTTTTCCTCCCGCTCTTCTTCTTAATCGAAGATTAACTGTAATCCACTTTCTCTGCAATGAAAGAAGTTACAATAGCCCCATTTCTTCCTCTTCTCTTCTCAAGCCCAGAACCCTACCTCGGAGAGATCATTTGTGATTTGAACCGCTAATCTTCATCTGCTCGATATCTTCTTAATTGGGGATTAACATGCTAGATATTAATTTGGGTTGGTAAATTCTAAATTGGTAATCATTTATTGTCAATTTGATTCATTGGTTGGAATGTGGATAACATGAATTGTTGGGAGAACAGTAGGCTCAATTTTGTGCAAGTTGTAGCCTTTAGAAAGGCTCAGAAGTGGAGGAAATATTATGGAGTGAAAGAGCCTCGGAAATGACATGAAACATAAATAATAATGTTCAGATCACGTGAAGTCGGTCAAGTCTCGGTCAGCTGAACTCAGGGTCAGTCAGCCGAACCCACGCTCGGTTCTGATTCCCGAGAGCGACTTTTAGCTCCTGATGGGTGACCAGTCAGCCGAACTCAGCATCGGTCAACCGAATGGTGGATATCGGTCAACCAAAGCTGAACCGACAGTTGATCGAGAGAGGCGAAAGATTCTAGGAAATTTATACTTCATTGCAAGAAGGTACGGCTAAAGTTTGGTTAGGGTTCGGTCAATCGAACTAGACTCGGTTCCAATTCCAGAAAGCAGATTTTAGCTCTGTCAGAGTTCGGTTAGTCGAACGTAAGATTGGGTCGACGAAAACAGAAGAGTTCGGTTAACCGAGGGTCAACCAAATGATCAGTTTGTTCAGTTTATTCCGGACTGAGACTGTTAACCTAGATTTGGGACTTGCATGTTGGAAACCACTAACCTACTATCACATGACCATAAACGAGTTTGAAATCGAAGCACGTGGCTTGGTGTGAATTCGATGGGTTGTCTAGGTAATCGTATGCTATGCATGGTGTAACCGAATGGGCAGGGAACTGAATCGCTCGATGCGTAACATGATTGTACAACAAGGGTTTTCCCTAAACGCATTGTTGATTCAATTTTATATATGTATTCAGTTAGAACATGTGGGGTATAGGGATGACACCACTTAGCTAGGTTTGGATTGTAATTCTTCATTCGCTTGTGATTCGTATCTGTTGTTTATATTCCTTGTACACTCTCTTGGCATAAAACACTTAACCAATTATGAAACATAAATCCTTCTAGGATTTAGGACTTGGACCTGACTTAGAGTGTACCTTAGGAACCTGTGTCATTTATTTGATAAACATGACCGGCTAGCATGTAAGGGATTATCACGTGGTTGATTTGTTTTGTATTATCTTGAATGAGATATTCCCTATGATCATGTCTTGTGCATTGTGCTAGCCAGACTTGCTTGTCTTGTTTGTCCTTGTGTCAACACCACTACATCACTATTTGCATATCATGGCCATCTGCAGTTTGGTGTTTTATTAACGGGTCGGTTACTCGGTCGTTGGGGTGAGCAGTCTGCGTAGGACGGCGTCCAGGGCGTTGAATAGCTGGGAGCAGGGTAGGACCGTGCTGCTATTCCCAGGACCGTGTTGAGAAGAAGTAGGAGTTCGAAGTTTTCATGGCCCCTCGGAGATTGTTGATTCTAGTGAGAAAGTTCGGATTGTTCAGATGAGAATGAAGGAGTCACATGATCGTCAGAAGAGTTATGCAGACAAAAGGCAGAGACCTTTAGAATTCCAAGTTAGGGATATGGTGTTTCTGAAGGTGTCCTTGATGAGAGGTGTTGTCAGGTTTGGGCAAAAAAGGAAGCTTGCCAAGAAGTTTATGGGAGCGTTTGAGATCAAAAGCAGGATTGGAGACGTGGCCTATCGTTTGGTGTTACCGTCAGAATTAGCCGGTGTGCACGACTTTTTCCATGTCTCAATGCTTCGAAAGTATATTCCAGATCCTACTCACGTGTTGCAGTACGAGCCACTTCAGCTACAAGCCTATGTCACCTATGTAGAGTGGCCAGTGCAGATCATTGACACTAAAGAGATAGTGTTGCGTACTAAGACCATCCAGTGGGTTAAGGTACAATGGGAAAACCACGATTCGGAGGAAGCTATGTGGGAGCTGAAAGATCATAATCAGAAGAGTACCTTATCTTTTTTCCTGATGAGGTATGTTTAGGCATTTGGGGGACTAAATGTTCTTTTTAGATGTGAGTGATGTAAGTTCCGCAACTTTACTGGGTTAGTTGGGCACAACAGCAGGCTCGTTGACCTGTTAGTTAGTAATTATTATATTTAATTGTATTATAGATATTTCAGTGAGTTTAGATCATGAGCGAGGTTCTTTTAGCATTATAATAGTGTCTGCGAAGTTTCATGCGATTCCGAGTTCATTTGATCATATTAGGGGGTAGGTTGCAATTTAGGGAAAATTGAGTGTTTTTCTGAAATATTCCAAACTCCGTGATTTTTGGGTTCGTTGGAAAGGTTTCATCGCGCTGATCACTTTTGTATTCTGACTCGTTGCGATCCGACAATCGAAAACCCTTCAAGTGGTCCACTCCTTCACTGGACCCACTTAAGGGCAATTTAGACTTTTTCCACCCTCTCTTCTTAATCGAAGATTCTAGTTACTTTCTCTGCAACAAAACAAGTTACATTAACCCCCATTTCTTCTTCCTCTTTTCAAGCCTAAAACTCTACCCTGGAGAGATCATCTCCGCGATCCGAACTACTAATCTTCATCCTCTCAATCTCTTCGTTCTTCTGGTATCAATTTGGTAAGATTTCTCATAACTTAATCTTTTCCATCATTTTCTCTTTTGTTTAGATTAGGTCTGATCTTGATCTTCTTCCTTCCTTTCTTTTTTCTTGGCTTTCTAGACTGCGTTTTATCGGATTAGATTAGAGGTTTCGCAATAGAAGAGTTTCTCCTCGAGTTTTCTCATTTTCATCATCTTCTTCATTAAGGCAAGTAGATATGCAAATTATAATTCATATGTCTGTATTGTTTCCTATTGATTGATGATGCTTTCATGTTAGATTACCCTAATTCCAAGCCTGTTCTTAATTGGAGATTAACATGCTAGATATTGATTTGGGTTGGTAAATTCTAAATTGGTAATCATTTATTGTCAATTTGATCCAATGGTTGGAATGTGGATGGAAGGAATTGTTGGGAGAGCAGGAAGCTCAATTTTGTTCAGGTTCTAGCCTTTAGAAAGGCTAAGAAGTGGAGGAAATATTCTGGAGTGAAAGAGCCTCAGAAATGACCTGAAACAGAAATAATTCTGTTCTAATCGCGTGAAATCGGTCAGGTCTCAGTCAAGTTTCGGTCAGCCGAACTCAGGGTCGGTCGGCCGAATCCACGCTTGGTTCTAATTCCAGAGAGTGACTTTTAGCTCCTAATGGGTGATCGGTCGGCCGAACTCCGCTTCAGCCAACCAAATAGTGGATATCAGTCGACCAAAGCTGAACCGACAGCTAATCGAGAGGGGCGGAAGAATCTAGGAAATTCATAATTCCTTGCTGGAAGGTACAGCTGAAGTTCGTTCAGGGTTTGTTCAATCGAGCTAGACTCGGTTCCAATTCCAGAGAGCAGGTTTTAGCTTTGTCAAAATTCGGTCAGCCGAACTTAAGATTCAGTCGACCGAACAGAAGAGTTCGGTTAACCGAGGTATGACCGAGGGTCAGCCGAAATGATCAGTTTGTTCTGTTTATTCTGGACTGAGACTCTTAACCGAGATTTTGGACTTAGATGTAGGAAACCACTAACCTACTATCACATGACCATAAATGGGTTTGAAATGGAAGCACGTGGCTTGGAGTGAATTCAATGGGTTGTCTAGGTATTCGTATACTATGCATGGTGTACAGAATGCGTAGGGAACTGAATCGCTCGCTGCGTAACATGATTGTACACTAAGGGGTTTCCCTAAATGCATTGTTGATCTAATTTTCTATATGCACTCCGTTAGAACATGTGGGGTACAGGGATGACACCACTTACCTAGGTTTTGATTGTAATTCTTCCTTAACTTGTGATTTCTATCCGTTGTTTATATTCCTTGTACACTCTCTTGGCATGAAACACTTAAACAATTATGAAACATAAATCCTTGTAGGATTTAGGACTTGGACCTGACTTAGAGTGTACCTTAGGAACATGTGTCATGTATTTGATAAACATGACTGGCTAGCATGTAAGGGATTATCACGTGGTTCATTTATTTTGTATTGTCTTGAATGAGATAATCCCTATGATCATGTCTTGTACACTGAGCTAGCCAGACTTGTTTGTCTTGTTTGTGCTTGTGTCAACACCACTACGTCACTATTTGCATATCATGGCCACTGCAGTTTAGGGTTTTATTGACGGGACGGTTACTCGGTCGTCAGGGTGGGCAGTCGGCGTAGACGGCATCCATGGCGTTGAATAGGGGAGCGGGCTAGGACCGTGCTGCTATTCCCAGGACCGGCAGCTAAGATCCCACTTGAGTCGGACTTTGGTATCAGTAGTCTTTTTGGATTGTTACTAGTACCCCGGAGGTGGCTAGGACATCATCGGAGTCTCCTTCTTGCTTCTTACATTGTATTGTCTTGATAGTGGTTTTTAGATGATTGCTAGGATTCTCGTTATTGTTTCTGTTTTTACTATTCATACTTTGTGCCGAGCTTCGCTATCCTTGTTCATATGATTATATACTTGTCATTACTCTATACATGATGCATGCCATGTTTATTATACCTTGCTTATCTATTGCTCAACATGTCGTTGACTCTGTTCCTTGGTGTGCGGACACCTCATGTGGTTACTACTACTACGAGGAGCAGGTCGGTGAGGAGATCTCAGAGGATCTTCAACCAGCTGAGGAGGAACGAGAGTGACATGCCGATGACGTAGAGTAGCGTCATCATCCCTGGCATGAGAGAGATTCATATAGGACTTCATTAGATTCATTTATTCTTTTATTCTCTCGTTGAACCTTATTCATTGACTTGGTTTATTTTAATGGCCATTGTAATTAAATTAACTTCGTTATTTAGTTTTGTTTATTCTAGTCACAACTTTAAATATTAAATCAAGTTACAATTCATTCTATGATATTCCATATGCCTCCAGAAATGGCTGCATCCTATAACGATCTCATGACCTTTCGAAGCCTGGGGTATGGACATCATAGGTCCTATTTCT